>RJWM01006470.1:0-84242 GCA_004363535.1 Dasyprocta punctata
TTCGCGGCGTGCAGGATCGCGGGACCGATTGGCTGGGTCCCGTGCACAGCAAGGAAGGACAGCCTCCTGGGGCGTGCAGGTGGAGTCTCCTCCTTTACTGGGTGGGGGCGAAGGCCTCCCGGTCCCAGGGAGCTGTGCTGGGCACCGCGCGGGACGCGGACCCGACCCTGGTTCTGTCCGCAAGCTCGGCCCAACAGCTCTTTTAGCCTTATTATTTCTTCTTTTTTTTTCTTCCTTATATTTTGCTCTGTTTTTGTCTTATTTCTTGTTTTTCTTGTTTGTTTATTTCTGTTACTTTTGTCAATGTTATTAATTTCTTTTCACTCCTAAATAGGATTCTTTATCTCACTTTTCTCTCTTCCTTCCCATCTTCCACTGTGTAATATTTCAAATTTTACTTTATAAATTCACCATTCCCCACCCCCTACATCTTTACTAGTATGATTAAACTTTATTAACCTTCAAGTAATTAACTCTATACCATTACTATTGAATACTTTTCTATCATTAGAGGAAGTATAGTTGTTTATTCTAGTAGATATTCAATATTTGTTTTGTCTCAGTGCTTATACTATGATTATAGAGCTCTTTTTTGGTAAATGGTGATATATCATTGGTTCTTATGGTAAATCTATATCCACTTTGTCTAAAGCTAATATTGCTGATTTATTGCTATTGCCATGGTGGCATAATTGTTGCTATTAATTGGTTCTCTCTTTATGCCAATGTCTGCAGTGCATGGTGTCACTAGCAATACCATAGTATATTCCCAGAGAACTGGGTGCTGAGCCAATGACACTGCACCACCCACTCCAAAATTAACAGAGATGGTTAGATCTTGGAATAGAAACAAAGGCCTATAGTTAGCCATCCCCAGAGTGTATCACTAAAAAGCAGAAACTAACTAAAAAGTCACTTATTAGCAACAAATTCTTTTCACAATAGCTGATCTATAAACCTCAGTGCACACACACACACACACAAAATACAAAAAGGCAGAGCAAAAAAATACAAAAATGCCTCCATGAACTTCAAATTTCCCCAAAGTTGATCCATGGATACATTGAGGGAGAGATAATCAAGTGCCACACACCTGAAATTTTAGAAATGATAGAAGTGGAAATAAAAAACAGTTAAATAAGACGGTTGGTATAGTTAAAGAAGATATAACTAAATATATAATGGATTTAATAAACAAAATAAATACTGGATTTAATAAACAAAATAATTGAATTTACAAAAGACACCAATAAATTAAGCTAAATGAAATTATGCAAAACATGAATGATCAGAGTCCATGAAAAAGAGCCAAACAAAAATCCAGGAGATAAAAAATTCTGTTGAAAACACGGGCAACAGAAGTGACGAATGTAAGAAAGAAGTGTCAGAACTAGACAATATGACTGATGTCAGTGACCAGTTACTCAGAGATACCTTAAAAACAACAACAGAACATAAACTGGATCCAACAGCTGCTAGATGACCCAAAAAAGACTGATCTAAGATTAATTGCAGTTAGTGGAAAATTAAAAAAAAAGCAAAATTGGCATAAAATTCTTCTTACTGAAATAATAGCAGAAAATATTCCAAATGTGGCAAAAAATTTAATACAAAGATAGGTAAGGCATATAGAATCCAAATAGGAATGATCAGGAAAGAACAGCCATAATACATCGGAATCAAAATCTCAGAAATTCAACACAAGGACAGACTCTTAAAAGGTTTTTGAGAAAAGCAATATATCACTTATAAAGATAAACCCATTAGAAATATAGCATACTTCTCAACACAATCTTCAAATTTCAAGAAAACAGGAATAAAGTGTTTCAAGATCCCTTCCAGCACTAAAAATATCCAACCCAGATTGAGTTATCCTACAAAACGGTCTTTCAAAGTTGATGAAGAAATAAGATTTTTTTATAAAAGAAGAGAAACTTATGAAATTAATAAATGTCAAATCAGCACTCTAAAGTTTTCTCAAAAAGATACTTCAGTAAGACAAGCAACAATGCCAAAAAGTCTAATAGAATGAATACACGAGGCAAGGTGAACAATTAAGCAGAAGAAGAAAAGGGAATCAGCAACAGGAAAATAACTCAAACACAGGAATAAGTCAATATCTTTCGGTAATAACTCTCAATATGAATGGTCTTAATTTCCCAATTAAAAGACACAGTTTGGAAAACATATCAAGAAACAAAATCCAATAGTATGCTGTATACAAGAAACACATTTAATTAAGAAATTCATATACAAATAATCAAAGGATGGGAAACAATATTCCATGTCACATGAACACCAAAACAAGCAGGAGAAAATATCCTATTTTTAGACAAAATGGACTTCAAGATAAAACAGATCAAATAAAGAAAGACAGTCTCCACAGATTGGTTAAGGGAACAATTCAACAGGACGAGATAGCAATTTTAAATATACATGTACTGAGCAGCCTCACACCAGACTTCATAAAACAAACATTACTAGATATAAAAGATCAGAAAACATCAATAAAAGTATAGTGGGGGAACTCAATATCACATTCTCCCAAATAGACAGATCAACTAGGAAAAAATCAACAAAGAAATATTAAAGTTGAAAAAGAAACACATTCGGACAAATGACTTAACAGATTGTTCCACTCAATAGCAACAGAATACACATTCTTCTCAGCAGCACATGGAACTGTCTTCAAAATAGTCCACATCCTATTTCATAAATATGATTAAGTAAATGCAAAAAAATTAAAATTATTTCATGCATATTGTCAGATCATAGCACAATAAAGCTAGAAATCAATGGTAAAAAAAAAATACCAAAATTCTACAAATACCTGGACATTAAACAACACAGTCCTGACCACTCAATGTGTCACAGAACAAATCAAGGAAGAAATTAGACAGGTCCTAGAATCAAACAATAACCCCAGTACTACATACTAGAACCTGTGGGACACAACAAAACCAGCCCTAAAAGGGAAATTTATAGCTGTGAATACCAACATCAGAAAAACAGAGGGAGCCCAACTAACCAAATAACCTAATGATGCACCTCAAGGCCCTGAAAAGACAAGAATAATACAAATCCAACGCTGTTACAAGGAAAGAAGTTATAAAACTCAGAGCAAAAATTAATGAAATTGAGAGTAAAAAATCAGTACAAAGAATCAATGAATTTAAAACTGCTTCTTTAAAAGAAAAAAAGTAGATAAACCCTTCACCAATCTTACACAAAAAAGGAAAGACTCAAATCAATGCAATTAGAAATGAAAAAGGCAAAATCACAATGACCAGCACCAAAATCAAGGGATTAGTAACTAATTTAAATAATTTTAAATTCTCAAATAAATTGGAGAATTCAGAAAAATATTTCTAGATACATGTGAACTACCAAAACAAGACCAAGAAAATACAAATATTCTTAATAACCCAATAACAGGCAATGAAATTGAAGCAATAATGACAAAATAACCTACCAACTAAAAAAAAAAAAAAAAGCTCAGGACCCAATGAATTCTGATGAATTATACAATAACATTGGAGAAGATCTAGTGCTAATACTCCTCAAACTTTTAAATAAAATTCAGAGGATAAGAATAATCCTAATGTCATCTCTGGAGGCTAGCAATTCCTTGATTCCTAAACCAGACAGGGCTCCAAGCAAAAAAAGAGAACTATAAGCCAGTATCTTTAATGAACATAGATACAAATTTCTTGGCAAGATACTGGCAAGTAAAATGAAACAGATGATTGAAAAGATTGTACATCATCACCAAGTACGCCTCATCTCAGGAATGTGAGGATGATTCAACAAATTCAAAACAGTAAATGTAACACATCACACAAACAGAAACAGGGACAAAAACCATATGATCATGTCAATAAATACAGAGAAAGCTTTTGATAAAATTCAACACCCATTCATGATAAACCACTGAAGAAAATAGATATAGAAGGACTTTATGTGAATCTGATAAATGCCATTTGTGCAAAGCAATGGCCAATATCATATTAAATGTGGAAAACTGAAAGTTTTCCCTCTAGAATCAGGAACAAGAAAAGGATGTTCACCATCACCACTCCTGTTCAATATAGTACCCAAAATACTTGCTAGAGCACTCAGGCAAAAGAAAGAAATAAAAGATATACGTACACAAAAGAAGTCAAATTGTTGTTATCCATAGATAACATGGTCCTCTACGTGGAAGACCCAAAAAAATTCCACCAAACACAAAAATCAATGGCACTCCTGTACACCAATAATGAATTCATTAAAAAAGAAATTAGGAATGTAATACCATTCAAAATAGTATCATGGAAAAATTAAAAACTTAGGAATTAACCTACCCAAAGAAGTAAAGAACTTTACCATGAAAATGTCACTGCTCTGAAAAAGAAGATCAAAGAGGACATCAGAAAACATAAAGCTATCTCCTGTTCCTGGAGAGACAGAACCAATATTGTCAAAAAGGCCATACTTCCAAAACTGATACATAGATTTAATGCAATCCCATGTCAATAGCATTCCTCACAAAACTAGAGAAAACAATCCAAAAATTCATATGGAACCAGGAGAAGCCCAGAATAACAGAAGCAATCCTGCATAGCAAGAACAATGTAGGAGGCATCACAATCCCAGATTTCAGGTTATATTGCAACTATACAGTGATAAAAAAAACAGCACTGAAATTGGCACAAAAACAGGCATATGGATCAGTGGAATAGAATAGAGGATGTGGAAACAACCCCAAGTATATTCAGTTATGTGATATCTGATGAAGGGTCCAAAAACATACGTTGGTGAACGAACAGTGTCTTTAATAAATGGTGCTCCCAAAATAAAAGACACAATTGAAATGGGAAAACTGGCTATTCACATGCAGAAGATTGAGTCTCATCTTGTATCTGTCACCATGTAATAAACTAAAATAAAAATATGTCAAATATCAAAATGTCAATACAGAAACAAACTGCTGGAAAATAGTAGATAAAACTTGAAGACGTAGGCACAGGCAATGATTTTCTGAGCAGAACTACATTTGCATGAGAAATGACATGAATAATCAATAAATGGGACGATATCAAACCTGAAAGCTCCTGCATAACAAAGAAACAACCAACACAGTAAAGAGTCAACCTACAGAATGGGAAAAACTTTGCCAGCTATTCCTTAGACAGGGCACTAATATCTAAAGAACTCAAATAAATTAGACCTCCCAAAATCAAAGACCCAATTGAAATGGGCAAGTGTAACAAATAGATACGACTCAAAAGAAGTGCAAATGACCAATAAATACATGAAGAAGTATTCAATATCTCTGGTCATTAGAGAAATGCAAATTAAAACAACATTCAGATTGTATCTTAAAGCTGTAAGGTGAAAGTATGGCTAGCATCAAGAAATCAATTAATAACAAATTCTGAAAAGGTTTTTGGGGAAAAAGGAAACTTCCGTGTTATCAGTGAGAACGTAAACTAGCACAATCACTATGGAGATGAGTATTAAGATTCCTCAAAGAACTATTTCCCTTTGAGATGTATTCTTCAAAAAATTAAGGACATCATATTACAATGATATATGCATACCCATGTTTATAGCAACACAATTCATAGCAATTAAATCTTGGAAGTAACCTATATGTCCATTAGTAGATAAACAGATAAAGAAAGTATGGTATTTATACACAATGGAGTTCTACTCTGATATAAAGAAGGATAAACTTGAGTCATTTTCAGTAAAGTGAATGTGCCTTGAGAACATAATGTTAAGCAAAATAAATCATATACATACAAATTCTATTACATGAAAAACCCAAAACTAAATAAAGAGCAAAATAAAATATAGATAACAGGAAATATGGAAATAGACCTTTTGCAAAATTGAAGGATGCCAAGAGATAGAGGGAAGTAGAAAGAAAGAGAGAAAGAAAATGAAAAAGGAATTGAGATGTGCTGCGTACCTGAACCAACTCCCCAGAGTGAATGAAATCATTTGTACTGCAAATGTGTACTAATGAAAAAAAACTGAGTAAAAATTATTGAAAATGCCTCCCAAATGTCATATGGAACTGAATTGTAGGTTAAGGTCAGTGCTGTACTCACAAGTGGGCTCATCCACTGGTGAGTTCAGTTGTTGAATTTGACACTAGGAAGTGGGGCCTTATTGGAAGTGAGTCACTGCAACCGTGATCTGGAAAAAAATTCCTGTCCCTGGCTTTCTTTCTGTTTCTGGATGTCATGGGTTAAACAACTTTCTTCCCCCATGCCTTTCTACCATGCCATTTCTGCCTCAGATTCAGCTGACCATAGACTAAATCCATGAAGCAAAATAAACCCCTTCACCTGTAAGCTGTGGAAGTGAGGTATTTTGTCCCAGCAATGAGAAAGTGGCCAAGATAAATATATATATATATATATATATATATATATATATATATATATAATTTTTTGTTCATACAGTATCCATTGATGGACATTCGGGTTGCTACCACCTCTTGGCTATTGTGTAAAAATGCTGCTATGTGAATAATATACTTTAACAAGCCCTATTCTCCATAAGTACTGGCTTTCTTTGGTGTTTGAGGCTGTTTTCTTTTTTGAAAAGATAATATGCCTTTGTCATTTATATTTCACGGATTTTTTCATCCTTTCTATAACATGGTACCCATTTTTCTTGTAATCCATAACACATATTTAGGACCTACAGGCCAGAGGGAAAACTTGGCTCATAATATATTACAAAAAAACTAGTTTTTCTGTTGAATAGTCTTCATTTGTCTTGTGCTACTACAATAGAATACCAAAATGGGTAATTTACCAAGAATAGAAGTTTATATTCTTACAATTATGGAGGCTGGAAGGTCAATATCAAGTTGCCAGCATCTGATGTCTAGTGAGAACTTCCTTGCTGTGTCCTCACATTGCAGAATGTAAAAGACAAATTGAAGCAGTCAGTAAGTTATTCCTTTTTTATGCCTATTATATCTATTCTAGTCTTACAATACTATTATTTTCCTCCTACCGGGGCATTTATTCATCAGAATTTTAATATAGTATCCTCTCAAATGAAAAAACAGCAGCCTGCAGTGTGACAAAACACAAACAGTTTCAACCTTCTGGACTTGAAATTTTATTCAACAGCAAGTGCTTTCACACATTATTTTTATATTAAAGTAATATATACATATATACATATATAGCTAATAATCAACAAATGTGCTTAAAGTAAAATTAAAGACACTAAGCCAGGCATAATGGCACATTCTTGCAATCCCAGCACACTGAGAGGTGAAGGCAGCAGTATTACAAGTTTAAGCCCAGCCTGGATAATTTGCTGAGACTTAAAATTTAAGAAAAAGATTTGGGATACAGCTAAGTATGAAGGCCCTGGGTTCAATCCTCAGTGTAAGAAAAGAACACTTTAGAGAAAAGTTGGAATTTTTGCCAGGAGGCTCTTTTACCTTATTCTCTCAGAATCTCAGAAGCTCAGAAGCGCAACTCCACTTTCCTTTGTTAGAAGCATTCATCAAAATTGTGGTAAAGCACAGAGGCCTGAGAATATGTGCAGGCATTAGGATTCAAAAGTAGATAATACATGGAAGAGAGCTTGGGAATTAAAAAAGAAAGTCCCTCTTCTATCAGAGGGAGGAGTACAGTTTCACCTCTTTTCTGGTCTCGAATGGCTCTATTTTATCCCCAGTATTCTGGTTGCATTTGTGAAAAATCCTTTCATTCTCCCTTCCTCTTCCTATTCTCCAATGCCTTCAATCTCACCTGTCTGTGAGTTTTGCAGAGGTAATATTTTGAACACCCAGATTCCCACTCCCCATTTCCAGTGGTTCTGGTTGTGTAGCCCAGCTAAGGGATCTGCAGTTCTATCAATCCTCCCATGACCACCCCCCTCCAAGGGATGCAATGGTTTTCTGGCCACACACAGAGTCAGTGCATTATTTTACACTGCAGGTGCTGCCCAGGATTCCTCCACATACCTAGGGGGTATACAAAACCTACCAATGCTTCTCATTAGTTAGCAAACAGTGCCAACTATAGTGAGCAAAAAATTTAACTTAGTTATATTTTCTAACCTGATTATCTTAGCTGAGCAAGTGAAAATCAGTTCATTAATATGATAAACATTCTCTGAATAACTAATGAATTGGGAATTTAGACCTCATATTTAGGACCACATATTCCCTAAACCCAAGCAACGCATGTGCTAATTGTAAAGACAGATGTGTGAGCAATTAAATTACAGCATAAATCTGGTAAACACTGTTCCAGAGATAGGAAATGGAAAAGCGGCATGCAAGGCTGCTCACTGCTAGGGTGAGTTCAGTAAAAGCAGCATTAAGTCAGTGACAGGCCAAGAGACGAAGGATATGTACACAGTTTTCAACCAAACAACAGCCAGAAAGTCAGTGAGGCAGAGCAAGCATGAGGGGATGAGATGAGATGAGATGGGAGAAAGTACATCATTTCAAACCACAACAGGTGGGCTGATCATGAGCTATATAGATAAAAGCATTATATGGTAAACAGTGAAAAGAAGTCAGAATAAAGAACAGGAGGCTTGATTAAATCCAGTCAGAACGCAGCCCTAGGCCAGTTCAATGCCTCTCCAGAACCAGAGAGTTGTTTAAATGCCCATAAAATTGTACCCAGATGTTTTGACATGAGGATCTTATTTCCCATGAAGTCAATTAAACACATTTGTTGCTTACGTATAGAGGTCTGGTTTCTGCCAGACTATTATGCACTCCAAGGGGATGTGCTGTTCAACCCTGTCATGTCTCCCCAGTGTAATTGTCATGTATATGTCTGGAACTAATTGATGCTTGCTTGCTTTTTAATAATTAGTCAGGTGGTGGTAATAAACACTGAACAGAAAAATACCCTGGGCTGAATTCCATTTAATGACTCTTTGGGTAATGAAAATTAATAGCAGACGAGTCTAAGAGCAGCGTGTTTGACCTTGTGTGCTGAAGTGGAGAAGGAAAGGGAGGTCTACCTGCCATTCCAACAGCAGGGTCTCTCATGAGATGCAGGGAGAGGAAGAGGTTGCTGGTTGCAGTTTGAGATTGTTTCAGGTCCATGGGGGAAGACTGAGTAATGCTCTGTAGATTAGACAAAACTAGTCTTTTAGAATATAACCTTATTATTTTCTTCACCTTTGTCCACTTCTAGTACATCTCCCCTCAAAGTACTATCCTGTCATCCCATTTGCCAACTTCCTTGTTGGAGAACTGCATGTTCTATCCAACCAGGAAGATACTTGGGCACCACCTTGATCTTCCATGTAACAATTGGCAAGGCTAATAGTGACTGCAGGAAAAATACTACACACAGAAACTTCTGGAATAAAGGTTTAGGCCTCCTATTAGCCAAAGAAAATCAGTTGAAACTGTGGCTAAAATGAGTAATGTGCAAGGAAATTTGATGCTATCAGTTGTATTCTTGAAAGTAGTTAGGAAGTCATTTAAATTACTACACATAATTTACTTCTTGTTGTCTTCCTATTGTCTACTGACCACTCAAGCCTGTACTTTCTTTCATACACCACGCATTCCTATATCCAGCTGACTTCTTGACATCTGTCCTTAGAAGTCTAATAGTCTTAGCATTAAACTTTATGATTATTAAATATAATAATTAAACAAAGCATTCCAAAATCATTCTTATGTGCTCCAATCTACTCCATCACAATATCAAAAGCAACTTCCAACTTTCCATTTGCTCTGCTATAAAACTATGGTGTAACTCTTTTTCTGATACTTCACATTGTCCTTTTCTTTGCTTAACTTTTAATCCATTAGCAAACAGGTTGGAATTCTACCTGCTATACAAACCCAGAGTCTGGTTGCTTCTCATTATTTCCATTACCATGTCTCTGGCACAAGCCACCATCACCTCTCCATTGACCAGGTTTTCTATCAGCAGCTCCTAGGGGCTTTCTGAATTCAGAGTGTTAACTTTTACTGGATTGTACATATACCATGTGACATGCCAGCCACTGTATTTAGTATGACACAAGTATAAACCTATTTTATCCTCACAACAAATTAAACTCAGTATTAAATTTATATCATCTCCAAATGAGGAAACTGAGGTACAGGGAAATAATCATTTAGCATAAGTTCCCAAACCTTCCCTAGTTTCTGTTCTGAACGCCTGATTAGTTGCCTCTTCTTCTGATGTTGACTGCCACTCGCGTCCTTTCAATAATTTGTTATTAACAAAGAAAACTTTATTTTGTTTGAGCCTAAATAATCATTATAAAATAATCTCATCAAACAAAATGTATCTCCCTGTGCTTCTTTCCCTTAAGGAAAGCTTTGCATTTGGTCGATGAGTATTAATAACTCTTAAGTGGGGGCGTGTGTGTGTGTGTGTGTGTGTGTGTGTGTGTCTTTACAAAACAGATCTGAACTTTCAAAGACTTCTAGGTATACAATCCTTTCATCCTAGGGGAATAAATCTTTGCAAAATTTCTGCCACTATGATGGGTTCACTATGGAGCTCTTTTGGGAGAAATTCACTCAAAGATTATTCCCCTACTGTCACATATCATAATTGAACTTTAGTCTTGGCAATAACTCTCTAAATTTCTCTGTGATTATCCTGAAGTCACAAAGCCTCAAGGAAATTCTTTCCTCTCCAAGTCTTTCTACAAACTCAATTACTGTTAAATTTCCATAACAGTTTGAAAATGGACTTAGAATGTCTCGTAAGATATTTGGCAAGCTAACAAAAATATAAGAAAAAGTCTATTCTCCTCCTCACTCTCCTACTGCTCCTTTTCTCTATTTTTATTCTCTCTCCCACCATTTTGTCTTACCTTGTCTCTCCTGTTCTCTCCCTCTCATTTCCAAGAGGCGAATGGAACTCGATATAATACTCAAGAGATGTTTCCAATTCTTATTCTTCAAGACACTCTAAAGATAGCAAACGAGTACTAAAAATGTAGATGTTGATTTGTTAAATGTGGCCAATAATTTCCTCTCATAAGAAAAATATTAAAATAGCCTTTGGAGGCAAGGCAAACGCCTTTAGAACTGCTTTCACGTAGCTTAATATAGGGACAAATTTGCCAATTGCTAATGAAACCAGCAATAAAAATGAATCCCTCAGGGAATGATCTAATCTAAACCATATTCAAAATGTCTTTGATTATCAAGTATACTTTGTGAAAACTAACCCTTAGTTTGTCAATCACATACAAAGAGCTAAAAGGTGATTTACATCAGAAATCACTGGATAAACTCCAGGGTCTTCCAGATCTGATTATGTCCAAAGTTGAAGAGTCAGCTAGTGGACTCACAAGTAATCAAAATGATCTTAGTCACCAACAAGAAAATAGATCTCATGTCTACAATGCCTATGTCCACCTCCACTTACTTTTTACTCCACAGACTGGAAATATGAGAACTCACAAGCTGAAGATGGTGATAAGGGGATAAAAGGAATGTACAGTCAACTATCTTGAAAGGGTAAGGGATGTAAATTTTTGACACTGAGGATTACATACTTGTTTTATTCATTTGTTCTTTTATTCAGCAATGATTTTTGTTGCATATGCTGAGGAAACTATGATGAATGACAGGCCCAGTGTTGATGTTAGTATGGAATGCATGCACTTCATAAAATTCTAAAGAGGAAATAAATGTTATGAAATGTGAAGCAGGAAGTGCGTTAGTTAGTTGGAAGTTAGGGTAGGCCTGTCTGAGCAGGAAGAGCTAGCAAAATCAAAGAGTCTGGGACAGTGTGGTCTAGAAGTAAGAGGGAGGATGTCCCACGAGGGGCAGCTACAGTACTGAAGGGAGGAAGGGTAGGATAAGATTAGGCAGAGAGATGTGAAGTGTTGGTTAACCAAGATTTACACTTATTTTGGGAGTAAATATTTACATTGAAGGCATTTACATTACAACAACAGGAAAGTCATATAATCAGAATTTCCATTTTCAAAGTACATTTTGGCTATCGACCAGAAATAGATTTTGTGAAAGACAAGAATGTACAGCTTCATTCATCTATCAAATATGTTTTGTGTGTCCAGTGTTGCCAAATACTTTTTTTAAGCACTAAAGAATATAAGAAAATATAAGGATATTAAAAATAATGAACTATTGGAAGATAAAAGAAGATAGCCTCATAATTCAAATAAGAAGTAAAAGTGGATATGTTACCAGCCATTCAGGTCCATACACTCAGGTCTGTTTGCTTGTTGCTTAGTGAATCAAAGGAAGCCATTTATTTTGGTAAAAAGGAAAAAGGCTTTACTCCAAGGTGGTTCAGAGAAGATAAAGGGCCTTCATTTGCTCAAGTCACCATCTCACCATATCCAGGGTGCTAGGGTCTTTTTTACCAAGGAACAGAGGGAAGAGGGAATGTAATGAGACTATAGACATTGCCTGACTTGTTTCATCTCTCCAAGACCCCAGACTTCCTGAGGACAGAATCTGAATGGTGTTTCTGGTTATACTGACTGAGAGGAGAAAGTGGTGGCGACACCCTCAGCATAAGGAAGTTTGGGGAAACCCAACCTCCTAAAGCCAGCAACTGTCTGTTCATCTGGATGGAGAAGAGCACGTGGTGTTTGTTCCCCAGGCCTGAGTAAGTTTGGAGAAGCCACTTGTCTCCACAGGAAAAAATTCTCATTTTTTTTTAGATAAAAAAAAAAAAAGCAAAGCAAATCAGAACAGAATAATGCAAGCAACACAGGACTTTAAAACAACAGGGAATCAACAGTGGCTGCCGTAATGTCACTTGTTTTCTTCGAAATAGTTGTCCATGCCTTCACACATGAAAAATTCTAACTTTTAAAGTGCCATTTCACCACTTTACTTACAGATGAATTAGGATTGCAATGGAAAACAGAAACACTGAAATAACACTCAGGATTTGGAGGCATATTTATTTTACATCGATGGACTTTGATCGGGATCGTGTCCAAAATATAAGGCCCTGAAGAGTCAGAGAGGGAGTTTGTTTTTTGGGGGTTTTTTTTGTTTTGTTTTGTTTTGTTTTTATGGGGTTGTAAAGGGGAAGTACAGAGGTAGAGTACTTGGCTATCTTTGATTAGTTCTTACAATATGCATCATAGTGACCAGCAGTTTCTACGAGATAGTAGTAACAGGAACTGTAACAGTAACTATTACCTATTCAACTAATAAACTGGCTATGGGTGCATTTTCTGCTGCAGGATGTCAGCCATAAAGGATAGGGCAGACAAATTTGAGAGAATTATAAGAGACCATCCATATCCATAAGACTGGCATCAGGGATAGGCAGTTAGGATTTATCAGGGAAAATATTTAATACAGGACACACAATTTATAGGATTAATTTATAATATTCATACAAAGAGTCAAATGCAGAAGAATGTAGGCGATCTGTCTACATATGGAGACCCAAAGAATACAGCTAAGGTCCTGGATCCCACAGCAATGTCCTCGGTGAGTCCAGCTGGAGGCCTAGAGTGCACAACAATGTCTCATGCAAGTCTGTATTAGGGACCTGCACTGGGAAACCCCAAAGGTCATGAGTGGAAGCTAAAAAGTCTATGCCAGCAGGATAAAGGATCTGTGCCAGCAGGCTGAGGGATATGCATTGGAACCAGGAAACAACTCTCAAGGTAAGGACCAGAGCTCCCCTAAAGAGAACCGCAGCCATCCTCGGTGACAGCAAGGACCCTAGCTCCTCCAACAATGAGAACAGCTGAATTCTTATCAAGAAAACCAGCACAACAAGCATCTCCAGTAGAATCAACAGTACCACCATCTTCCCTTCCAGTTCTTTCTATGCTGTTGGCAACAATCCTCAGGTGGGCCATCCACACCTAACACCACACTGATTCAGTTCAGTTGGGTGTCATAAATTGACCATTAGCTAACTCACCACAGCAGGAAATGAACTGAGAGCCAAGTCTCTGTCTTGAACTACTCACAGAAATACAATTTTACATAAATCTGAGGGATAAGCAAGTTTGTGGGAAATGAATGTAGTCCTGAACATGTTCCCAAAATATTTCAAGGTGAGCTGAAACACCAAACTGGAAAAATCAAATTATAAATTATATTTTATTAATTAAGTTATATTATATACAAATGGCTTGAGACTGGATGAAGTGAAAGATAGGTTAGTTTTGTCAATGAATGTATGAAATTAGATGGGCTAAGAGAAATGCAGAACATAGAAAACAGAGCCTAATGGAATTTCAACTCCTATAGGTTGGCCAGGGAACACTTACAGCTGCTAAAAGAAACGGAGAGGCAGGAAAGTATAATTTTAAGGAAGGGTCATCATCAACAATGATAAAACGATAAATATGCTTATGAAGTCAAGTGAGGTAATGACTGAATACCATGCCTTACACTAAACAATGTGCAGATCTCTGACAACATTAGTGAAAGCAGGTACGGTGCAGTGGTGGAGATGGACCCTTATTATGGTAGATAGAATAGCAAGAGATTAAAAACGGAGATGGCTAGTGAAGACAATTGTGTTATGAAATAGTTGGAGGGGAAATGTGTAGAAAGTAGGGCCATCAAGAATGATTAGGCCCAAGTGAAAAAGATTGTGGGTTATTTCCAGGGAGAAAGGACCAGCTCCATGAGATTAGCCCTGGGCACTCTTTGAAAATTTGCTTCACTCCCACCTCAACTCAGCAATTTTGTAAATCATACTGGCTTCTCACCCAAACTTCTATTCCATCTACTTGCTTGTTGTTGTTTTGTAAATGAGAGAAATTTGGCCAGATTAAGGCAGATTTAAGAAAGCTACAGCACTGGAATTCAGAGGAATTTAACAAACAAATGAGCTCTAATAAACAAGCAAAGTGCAAAAATCAGGCCAATATAAGAAGAGAGATACTCCTCTTGCAGCAGGACAGAGGAGAAAAGTATGATTAAAGTGCAGGAAGATTTGTGACATGAAGTTGAGGGGGATACTGTCTGATGACTCCTCTATTTTCGACTGAAAAGGCACCAGGTCCATCAGCTTCATGGAAAGCAGAGATACTTGGTTTGGAAGTTTGAGGACATTGGTACAATTTGAAATGGGAGAATGAACTGAGTGAGATTTCTGAGTAATATTGTACACTCCAATGGGAACAATGCACAAAAACTGAACAGTGCTCTTAGTCTGTATTAAGTGTGAATTTTTATTGATTCCAAAAATCATATACAAGAACTTGAGAATGTTGAGTTACTGGATTTATCCAGAGTTTAGGGCTTCTTCAAGTTGTCATAATGAATATAAGGGTGAGACTTTAGATCTTTAAAAAGAGTGTAGTTTAAATGATAGAATCACATATAAACTGGGTAATAAGTGAGAGGGTAATAAAAAGTAGAATTAATGAATGCAAAGCCTTGGTGTGATGGACTAAGTTTCATGAGAATAACTGAGCCAGAAAGCTCAAAGTGCATTGTCTTGATTGTGCTTTTGGAACAATTTGAACTCCAGACTATAGCTATGCAAGACTTAAACAAAGTAGAAGGAGCCCTCGGAGAGAAAGACAGAGTCCAAGGTGCAGATAGGTAGCCCATAAACCATGAAAATCAACTCAGACTTTGGAATTAGAGGCAGATAGTAACCAAGATTGAAAACTGAATGAGAAAGAGTGAATGGATAATCAGTGGACAATAGGATACAGGGGAGATTAGAGTAACAGAACCAAAACTCGTGTGCTACAAGTAAGCAAGGTACAGAATGATGATCATGAAGGCTTAGGAATTAGAATTATACCACTGAATCCCCGAGCCTGAGATAGGCACTAGGATGTAGCAAGCGAAGCCGTGCCCTTGGGAGAGACCCAGGTTGGTACCACAACCAGGAGGTGTAGGAAGTATTAAGAAAATAGCTGAAAGATAGAGGAGGGTAACCATTTAACACTAGTTTTGAACATCAAATAGATGGGAACAAGGAGACAAACTAAGAACTAGGGTACCATAAGGGTAGAGGAGATAGAAAGAATTACACCAAAGAGAGTTTGTAAAAGCAGGTACAAACCAAGACAAGTGATTTGGAGGAACATCAGTGATTCCATGCCTTTTCAATCTAATTTCTTAAACATTTGCTCAATAGTTATTAACAGCTGGTAGAGGAGATCTGATTTTCTATTGATAAACATTTTCTATTTTTAATGTGTAAAATAAGGAAGTTATAACTTGCATTAAGAATGTGGAAGGATGATATTTTAAATAGAATTTTCTTACTCTATTTTCTTCTTATTAGCAGAGGACCAATAAGCAGAGGACTCTACTTCCCTGGTCTCATGTTCTTTATTGATAAATATCTATAATAATATTCCCAGCCTCCTTGGCTCCATCACTCTCCCTCCCCATGACAAAGTGATATCTCCAATTGATAAACAGAAAATGTCAGGAAGTATGTGACATAATAACATCTTCTAGATTCCTCCATCTTTGCTCTATCTATTTGCAGGATGCACACATTACCTGCTCTCTGCCAAGGGGGACATTCCCTGGGAGACATTCATGTAGAATTAATTACTAGAGTTCTGCCAGTGGCTGGATGCATAAACTCTGATTCAGGAGAGTAGGATTAAGTCCCTCACAGTGAACACAAAGAAACTGTCACCTTCTTAGAAGTAAAGCTAATAGTTTTCAACCTCCATCCATCTGCCTGCTGTGTTTAATTTCTCAGATGACTCCAAACTCAGGAAGAGACTACATGGGTAGTGTATTATTTTTCATTGCTGTCAAACAAACTAAGTTATTTAAAGCAATACAAATATATCATCTTAAGAGTTCTGTAAGTCACAGATTTCGGAGTTAGGGTGTGGACATTTTAACAGGTGCCTAACACAGAGTATAACCTAGCTCTCCACCTGAAGGCTCCGGGCCTCCTATCTTGTGAGACATTTGAAAAAAGACAGGAAGAAATGTTAGCTACACAACTGACCCTTCTAGGACATTGTTTCCAAAACCCTAAATTCATTGCAGAAATTTTACTAAGTGACTTGGAAAATTTAAACAGAAGGAGGGCTTAAAGAAAAACATGAGGAAAGAAGGATTTTCTCCAGATTAACTGGAGAGCTTCAGAGCATAGAATAAAGAAATATCTGAGTGCTGAAGTCAGCAATAATTTTTTTCCTCACCTCTAAATGTGGGAACAATGGCCAAGTGTGCCCAGGAAGACAGGATCCCAGCACCAGAGCTCCCAGACCTAGAAAAAGTCCACAGTCTCTTTGGGAATGGTATGGAAATTGGGAATCACCAGACCTCATATAATCACTGTGGTTTAGACAATAACCACAGCGACCAAATAGTCTGGAGATTGGAGGCTTTTCTCCCTTTTCCTGAATTAGCACTGGAGAACTTTGCTCAAATAAGCGCAACGATCTTCATCGTCTTTTTGTGTTAGGAAAGATTCCTATCTGTGCTTCTTCTCCTCTTCCTTCAGTTTTCCTTCATGATTTTCTAAACCAGACCATTCTTGGAGAGCATATTAAAATATTTGAATTTCAAATAATAAATCACTCATTTTCATTAAATGGAGCAATGCCATCATTGTTCAGTTTTTCCAGCCAACTGAGATATGAGGTGCCAGCTGGCTGATCTTAGAGCTGATAGATCTGTTATGTAAGCATAGAGATGAAATTGCAAGAGAGTAACATATATCTCTTACGTATATCTATCTAGAGATAGATCGATGATTATAGATGGATCAGTTTTTCAAAATTTTACTGAAGATCATTCTCCAGAGACACTAGTTGAAGTAGGGCAAATTTATATTTCCTAAAAAGAAATCCATCTATAGTCTTTCATTCCCATCCTTCCAAGAATTCTGGCATGCCCCTTAATCTGGTTCTGCTGGAAAACATAGAAGTCCAGAGGGGCCCATCTTTTGGAGGGTGCCTGAAGTCAATAGCCGTATGAGGCAAAATGGCTGCTGTGGTGGGAAGGTAGGTCTCGCAGAGTTTAGCTGCAGCTCAATCCAGTGGCCAGGAACTTTGAAAGGTAGCATGTGACTCCTTGCCTTCTGATCTAATCCAATGAGAATTAGTGCAGGTGGTTCAAAGGGATAAGCAGAGATCTGGATATTCAGCTTGGCATTTGGGTCACATCTGGGCTTCTTTCTGAAAAGTTCTAAGTGCACAATTGAATATTTTTCTCCTCTCAAGTGCTGATATAGGGGTAAAAATGTAACTCCCAACTTGCTGGATGTCAAATATGCAAAGTTAATGTGCCCTGAAATCCAAGAGTGAATTCCAAAGGACAAAGAAGCTTAAGAGTAAGAAAGCTTTATTGAGGAATAGGAATAGCTCCTGAGAGACAGGAGGGGACCCAGAAATAGGTTGCCACTGAGGCCCTTTGTCAGGAGTAATTTATATAGCAAAGTCACAATGCGGGTACAATGTGGGTCAAACTACAATCAACCTATAGGATTACAAGCACTGTACAGCTGCCTAGCTAATATTGGTCCAATAGGGAAGTGGGTCACATAACAAGAGCACAAGAAAAGAACAAAGACATTTTTGGGAAGGGATGGGTCCAAATGCTCTGGTCACCCACCCAAGTGACTGATGCCTATCTGGACTTCCAGAACCAGCTGGTACTAATTACAATTTAATTCCAAGTTTGCTTATCCTTTAGGGAGGCATGTAGGCCTGGGCATTGCATATTTATCTTGAGGCCTGGTCTTCTGCAGATGCACCTCCTGCCACAATTCTGATGTCTTTTTTTTTTTTTTTTTTTTGCTGCCTTCCTTGACAGCCCAGTCCCTTTCTGACTGTATATTAATTCCTATCTCATTTAGCTGCCTATAATAGTACTATTTGCTTGACTTTGCAAATTGCCAAAAGGTAATTCTACTTTTATCTTGATTGATACAACAATTATTTATCATATTTTTATTATTTGCTTATATGTGGGTAATATACTGTCTGTATCTCTTTCAGTCAGCACCGGGTATTTCTTAAGATGAATAACCCATGATAAAAAATGGTAATTTTTCCCCTTCACAGGCTCTTCCTACAGAAGCTTGTAGGATCTATAGTCAGCCAATTGGATACTTGCTCCCAAAGAATTCAACAATTAGAACAAAGGCAGAAGGAATTTAGAGTACTGAAGCAGTTTTACAGCCTGCCCCTGACTGGGTATCTGATTGGTCCATATCTAGGAGTTTCTTGTTATCTATCCATTTGCCTGTCTTATAACTTGTCATCTATCAATTCAGGGCCTCTCTCTTAATATCCTGATAGCAAATGTCCTTTTTGTGGAGGATGGTTTGCTTCAGTCAAGAGCCTAATTGTTGTTATATATTCTATAAAACTTTGAGTACATCAATCAAAATCTTTAAGAAATTACATTTAATATTCCCTATTCCAGTAAAAATTTGAGTTGTATCGAAGCTAGGAACAGAAGGAAAATGAGTATGCATCAGTTAGAACTTGGACTGGCCCTTGCAGTGTTTCCGAGAATAGTACAATCCCTTCCTGGAATAAATGAGGGAGAATGGTTAGGCCATTTCTAGTGTTCTCCTGTATTGGTGACACCATCATCTGTGAGGAAATACCAAGAATTTCAAGATCTCCAGATATGAAGATTCAAATTTAACCACAAAATTATGTTCTAATGTACAGCATATTCTTTCAATAGTAGTCATTATGTGAATTATCTCAGATATTCATACACAGTCAATTTCATTATCAGAATTCACAAAAGTTAATGTGGTACAGAGTAAATAACATGAAAGGTGAAAAAACAAAAGAAATGCTGAAAAATATAGCTAACATGTGTTGATATTTCACTCAAGACCATTCTAGCCACCACAGATTCTGTTTTTCTTTCCATATTTCACATTGAAAAATAAATCTGAGCTTACTTGAAAAAACTACTAGAAGTTCTTCTACTATTCTTCTGTAAAGAAATGTATCCTAAAAGCTTAGACCCAAAACAGAGTGACCGGTGAGGTACAAACCAACAAAAGATATACAGAAAAATCAGAGAAACATAATTTGAAATGTTCTGGAGAACACACTTCCTATGAAAGGTATTAAGAAAGTCATTTTGCCAAATTATGTATCATGGCTGTTTCAGGCTTTTAATGAGGCAACTGCAACCAATCACAATAGATTAAAAGTAAAACCATACCTCCAACAAGGTAACAGCAATGGTTTATTAGCTCCAAAAGCACTATATATAAGCTGAACAGATGTTGACCTGTCTGTTTATAGTAACATGTCACTGATATGTTGAGTTAGAAACAATTTATTTCAGGCAATATCTGTTGACAACTCTCTATGAAAGTAATACAGCATAGATATGCAGTATCTTCTGTCAAAGGAAAACACAGCTTCTTTTGATTCCTACAGAAACCTTTCTTGTGTTTAGGTGCAAGATAAATGAGAGCATCCAAGACTATGGAACACTTCTTGTTGAGAGGTGCAGTGGGAGAGGCTGAGGCGGTGTCCCAAGAAAGACTCTCTCCAGACACTCCCATCCTGTCCTCCCCCAACTCTTTATTCTCTATAAGTTGTTCTACTTCCGGGTCTGGCTGCCAAAGCAGCAGAAAGGTTCAGAAAGAAGTCAGCCCCTGGATATCCAGGCAAGGTGCTCCTAGCAGGAAGTCCATTCAGGAACTGACAACCTCTAGTAGTGAGGCCCCCAATTCTGCAGCCTTCAGCAGCTGCCCAGATGGGAGCCGTCTTCTGTGTGTAGCAGTGTGTGGAAATGACTAGGCCTTCAGGTGTGGCTGAAGGCACCATCCTTGGTTCTAAATCCAAGGAAGGGCAGGTGAGGCAGCTTGAGGAGTAGAGTTAAGAGAGTTTTGGAACTGGCAGCAACTGAAACCAAAATCCTGACTTCAGTTTCTAGGAAGAAAAATTGTCAAGCTTTTAACAAGCAGACACACCACCTCAGTTTATGCAGAAAGGTTCTGTATGGAGATTAACACTACATAAGTATGAAAAATATTTTATGAAAGAAAATCTATTTTTATAAGGATGACTGCCACCTAAGTGTATTTGGGATATGGTTCTTATGACAATGTGTTTAGCTAGAGCTCTATAATGAAATTCTTTGGGGCTAGAAATGTGATGAGATAAGAACAGTAAACGTTTTCTTTAGTTTTTCACATTCTGCTTATTTAGGCTGATTTCAAAATGCTTTTATTTATAAATACCTTATTTTGCTTTAATGAATGAAGGCAGAAAGGTGAAATAAATTACAACTAAGTTGGTGGAAAACACCAAACAAACAAAATAAGATTAACAAATAAATTCAAATGGATGTAAAACACAGCCAGGAAAAAGGCTGATTCAATTGCCTGCTTTTTGAATATCCTACACCAATTAGCACAGTTAAGTGCCCCCTCCATACACTCATTAATAACTAACTATTTAGTATCTGTCATGTGCCACACACTCTCCCCAGCCCTTTCCCTCCTTGACTTGCAGAACAAGATCTTCTTACCATGTTTCCACCCATTCCTCCTAATTGCTTGCTGTATCTTCCAAAACTTAAGCAGGGGAAGCTTTTCTGTTTTACCTCAATTCCTTTGCTTCTAACTTCTTTTGTAAAGTAAGTAATTCCTAAACTCAGGGGCAAACTCTTTTGAAATTCAAGTCCTACACTTCCAAAAGGCCACAGGACATCTTTATCCTCTATGTTCTGCCAGCACCACCAAACAACCTGACACAACCCTCTGTGCAGACTGCTCGCCAAATGGCACATTCGCACTGCAGGCACAGAGCCAGCTCTGGGCTGAGAAACGTCCACCCAACTAAACACTCACATGCAACTGTCTCCGTCTTCACCCACCCTCCGCATCATCTCACAACAGCACATGCAAGGGTAGGTGGAAGTAACCAGGGAACACGCATGTACTGATGTGAAGAAAGCATGATAGACCTTCTGTTAACAGACAGATGAGAAGGTGAAAAGACCAGTCATTCTAAAAGAAAAAATGCTTAGGAATAATAAAGAGATGTTTCAAACAATCAAAATACTTATAAAATAATAGTACCACATGCAACTTCATGGCTGAAAATGTGAGAAATTAAAGCTTATGCATTTGATTGCTGCCCTCAGTAAAGAAATACATACTGGTCAACAATTTCCCTTGTGCTATTACTTTTATGAATAATTGGTTCTGAATATAAATGAAATGTGGACATTGAGTTGCTTGGCATTACTCATTTTCTTAGAACATTTTTAAAGGATTTAATCATCATTATGCATCATAATTATCATCATCAGAAAGTTCATGATTTTTGAGCAATTATCAAGCACCACATAATATTTTAATGCCCCCACATTTGTTGTCTCCTCTCAATTCTGAGGAAGATGAGCAAACTAAACCTTTAAAAGACGAAGTAGTTTTTCTAAGGTCAAACAGTTGGGAAGAGGTAGACATGAAAGAGAACCTGGGAAGTCTGATTCCAGAGTTGGTCATGTTAATCCCATTAAGTCTTAAACATTAATTTCGGATGCACTGTACTTACAAAATAACCCCCAAATGTAAGAGGCCTAGAATAACAGTTATTTATTTTTCCAATTGGACCACAATGTACAATTTAATAAGTCATTTCCCAGAGCAACAGCTCTGCAGTCCAGGTTACTTCCCTTTTGTAAACCAACTATCCAGCTACACACTTTCCACAGTCACTGTGGTGCAATAAGGGAGCTGGAGAACCACACACTATCTCTTAAATACTTCAGCCTAGAAATGACACACTTCATTTCTGCTCATAGTTCATGGCTTAGCCCCATCTCATGGCCACAACCTAACTATGAGGGAATCCAGAAGATGTGGTCTTATGCAAGATCAAGAAAAGGCAAACGAAATAGGATTAGGAGTCTTTGCCATAGTATTCTCGATCACTCAATTTGAAAATTTTTGAAGGAGCTATTTTATATAACATATATAACTGTATTTGACAAAGTGCCTATTAAAAAGGGTAATATATATGACTGGAAGATCTATTTCTTTAAAGAAATTACAGGAGAACTTGAGATCTCCAAGAGCATGATCAAGTTCCAAAAGGTCATTACTAACTTATAATGAAATCAGAAGGAAAATAATATTTTGCTTCTTAGAAGATGACCAAAAATAAATTATATTAAAATATTTGACAACTAATCATAACAAATCAATGAGACAAAATACCAGCCTAAAAAGCCAGTATAGCCTTACAAGTCCTTTTTTGCCTGAAGATTAGAGTGCAGATATGGAAAAGAAGAAAACAGGTAAAAGCAATGAGACTTCAGAATAATGTAATAGCTTCCCATAACACCAAGTCTTCAGTAAAGTTGACCAGATGGAATGTTTAGGGGAGTTTTGTTTTTATTTTTCATGGAAAATGAAGAAAGAGATGTATGTCTGAATTGATGCTGCCTTCAGAGGTAGCAGGTTTGATGCAAGAGACAGAGCCAATGAGACATAAGAAAACAATCTCCCAGGAACAAAATGGAAATCTAGAATTTAAATCCTCACTTTGCATCCTTTAATAAAACTGAAAGCAACTATGGGACTATATTGACAAGAGATTGGGATGATTCCCACTTGGTGTTACTAGGGTTCCACCTCCTTAAGAAAAGTTCCAGCATATTTTGCAGAGTCATGTAGCAGATTGATGATCAGTCATCACCCATTGGTATACACTGGTCCATCACTGTCACTCCAAGGTGCTGCTGCCATGACAGCCTCAAGGCATTTGGAAGAGCAGATCTGTTTCTTCGGTGCCTCACTGGCCCACCCAGGAATCTGGGTGCCTCGTGAGTTCTATTTCCCTCTCCAAAGTACAGCCATAGATTGGGAGAGTCCCTGATACACATAAGGTTTCCAGGTTCTACCATCCCTCTGCATTTTGGTTAAAGCCCTTTCTTTTCTCTTACTACTATCAGGGACTTGATTTCTCTTTTCCCTCCAAAACAATTTCTGGAACAGTCTTAGGGTTTTATGGAAGACCAAAAGGTGTACTGGTCCCAAGTACTGCCTACTTGGACTTCTTCAAAACTCCTTGAGATAAATAAATATTAAAGATCCAGCTTCTTTGAATACTGGAGAAATGGCAAATAAAACAAAAGTAAGATCACAAACAAAACAAAGCAAAACTCTGTCAATATACACATGTAGAACACACACACACATATGAAATGGATAATCAGTTTTGGGTAGGGAATGCACGAGAATGGTAACAGTAGTTATTATCTCTAAAAATGAAGCTATGGAATTTTCTGTATTTTCTAAACTTTGCATAGTGAATACCACTTGCAGCTCTTATAATAAATAATCGACAACCTGAGGCTGATGTGAATTCACTAGCAGCTGGGTTAGAGAGTTTCAAGCCTGCTGACAGCTTCTCTCTAAAAGCTTCTGGTATTTTCAGTTCTGCCAGAAACTTTCTCAAGCATGCACAGAGCCTGAATAACCTGGGGCACTGGAAAATGTCATAGAGTTGACGGCCCCAGGGCCAATTCTCAACTGAGAGGGACTGGTTGTGAGTAGATAAATGTCTCCCTTGCCCCAGGTCAGTTTTGGTGCACACTCCACGAAGAACCTCAGAGAGTCCCTGTGAGATTCACCCCCATTACCAAGAGTGGGATTTGCTTATCAACACTTTGTAGAGGCCTTTCTTTCTTCCCTGACTAACCTGCCCCAGGTGCTCAGATTCACTGAACAACATTAAGAGAATTCAAACACCCTAGCTTACCAAGCACCAACCAGTGTCTCTTGCCCACATTAAACACATTATTAAATACCTGTGGACTTCAATTAGGTTTAAATTCACACGCAGCTAAAATAGATACTTAAAGATTTCCTTAAATACACCAGCATCAGCATAGATTCAAAGCCAAGCCCTTGGATTACAATTTGCATTACAACTAAAGCACACAGCTTGAAAAAGTGAATTTTCTTGATAACTCATCCCAGGAGCAGTGGCACAGAAGATGGAGTCAGTGCTGTGAATTTACACGTTAGTTCAGGTGGGCACCAGTTCAATGATGGTAGATGCTGCTCTAAAAGAGACTGTGTTGCTCTTGCCCTTCCCATCCACAGTAATCACATCCTTTCTCACGAGCAGTATCTCCACAGTGCTTAGCTACCTCAGAGAGTAAGCAGGGGCTTATTGACTTTCTCTCAATGTGAGCTCTCCGCGAGCCATTGCTTCCACAATTTGCTGGTACAGTGAGAATTTATACTAATAATGATGAAGCAGAAGCACTAATTGTATGATCATCAAGTGGTTTCATCAAAGAAAAACTGAATTAAGTCTAATTGTAGGATCATTCTTCAAAGACTGGCAGTTCATCTGTGGACAGCTACAGTTAACCTTTCTGTTAATCAGAACGTTTGATTAACAACAAGTCCTGAGAATGCTGAGAACTCTAAAGTATCTAAAAACCTTATCTTCTACCCTGCTAAAGGCATTGATTATACCCCTGCAACTGACAGCAGTCTTTTCTTTGCCTCATGACTAGCTTACATAGTAGCTCAAGTCTTCCAGCGTGGTGTCGTGAAAACAACGAGGAAAGGCTGGCCGCAGGAGGTAAAGTCCATAACTGCTGGGACCTTGGAGTCACACACAAGCCTGAGGTGTTTGCTTTCACCTTTCAACCAGTTCATTATGACTTAGAAGAAAAGATGAGTCTAATTTGCATGGCGTTTTTAAGTACCAGGAAAGCATTCAAGCACTTCACGGCATTTAGAATTTCCAGAGACCGTTTCTCATTCCTCAATGCACGTGAAGAATGGATTCATTTAGGACTAGTCTTGCCAAACAAATGTGTAAAGTTCTGTCTGGTGGCCTCAGTTTCCCCACTCACCTCTCTTCGCATTCTTCCTCTTCAGTGTGTGGGATCCAATCAAGGCAGAAATAACAAACATGGGAGTGTCGCATTCCCCTTCTCTCATCTCCTACCCTATGGAGGCCTGTATCTGTGGACATGAATTCACCTGGTTTCTCTTCTTTTCTGTTCCTATCACCACCTGCACCTTCTCATTTTCCTACTCTACCCTCTCCTCCCTCTGAGAGAGCAGAAGAAAGAAATTTAAGGTTCTTTTGTTGTCATTGTTGTTGTTTTGCTGTTTACCTACATTTAATGATGAACCTATTTATTGTGTAATGTATACCACTGAAGATAATTTCATATGTAGTACCTTGATGTCTCTGGTTAAACTGAAATTCAGTTCTCCTTCATATAAATTTTATGTATTTTCACTACCCAACATTATTTAGAGGACTAGTGCAATTGGTACCCAGATAAAGAAGCAAACAGAAAGGCAGAAGAGGAGAGTTAAGTTTGGGACTTTGGGCCCAGTTCCTTCACTAACTAGTTAAATTTTATAAGCTGCACAAAATAGTCACATGCCATAGGATTAGTATAAGTAATACATGAGTTAATGAACACAAAACACTTACCACAGTCTTAGAACGTAAGTGGCATAACAGAGAAAAGCTGATTCTGAAAACAAATTTCTTTCTTTCTCTTAATATTCATTTTCCTTGTCTTCATTTTTGTTTAATATAGTTTGTAGTTAAAATTAACTGCTTTCTTTTTTCCTTTTTGATTAGCTTGTGTACTCTGCATGTTATCAATTAGAATCTCAGCTATTATGGGAAACCAGGACCGATTCACCATGGGTGTTACCACTTTCATTGATAGTAATTACACTAGCAGCAGTGGCTGCTCCTTGAACCTTAACTAAAGCTGTCCTTCAGAAGAAGTGCTGTCATCAGCTCCTCCTCTATGCACAGTCCCTCCTGAAGGAATGGTGTCCAGAAGAGGGAGTGGCTGAAAAAGCTGCCGCCAAAAGTCACAAAGAATTGGTGGCCTCTTCAGCAAGTGTCAGGAAAGCTCAGCATCCTGAGAGATGGGCAGCAAAGACAGGCTCACATTCTTGCCACTGACAACACCTGGGGCCACATCTCATCCGGCCAGGCCACAGTGGGAAGATAAAACAGTGGTAGATGTGCTACCCGGCACCAGTCCTAGGCCGTCTTCTGGGGGGATCTGACATCTTGGATCCTTGTGTCCAGGATCTGACATCTTGGAAGGCAGCAGCTCATCCCTCCGTCTGAGATTCTTTTCTGAGCTGGTCACTTGTAAGAAATTTAAGCTGTAATTAGGAGACCTATGCTGAAAAATAACTCTACTGAAATTAACCTGTTTTCATTCAATTTGATTTTTAAGTGATTGTAAAAGTGCGACTTGTTTGAGAGAAGAGGCAAAGGAGAGGAAAAATTCACTTTTAAATGTAAAGTAAATGAACACATTGAATACCGAAAACAAACAAAACCACTGACTTGATATTTTTCTGCAGCCGGTGGCATCCAGATTATGCACCTTCCTAGCCTCGCTCATCCTTTGTCTCAATGTGCTGCCTAGGAGCCAATACTCTCTAGCTTCCCGACTCAGTGAAACCAGCCTGAAATAATACCCAATTTAAGCTCAGCTTGCAAAATTATAGAGTAGGGAGGAAATAGGGAGCAAGTTGATGAAATAGCCAAGTACAATTGAAAGTTCATGGATGAAGGTCAATGAAGGTGAATGAATAGAAGAAAGAGTGTAGAGGAAGACATGAAAAAAAGAGCAAATTACTGTGTTGCATTATATTTTGAGAATTTTATCTAGGAAGGAAATAAAAATTGACAATGAGCATAAGATGAAATCTAGAGTTTGTTAATCATTCATTCAGCAAATATTTATTGAGCACCTACCTACTATGTAACGTGTACTCTTTGAAGTACTGCTATATAATGCTGGCCAAACAAAACTCTCTTACCACTTCAAATCAGAGGGCTGCCTGCCAGCATTTGACCAACTTAGCTTTTTCTCTTCTAGACCTGTGGGTCTGAAAATAGCATGTTTCAAAGTTTTAAAAGAAGCCAGAGGATTTTCACTTCCTCTTTTACAGATTTCTTTGCAGAAGGCTCCTGAAGGAGCTGTACTTGTGCATAAAAAGATATTAATAGCCTAAGGGAAGGAAACAGAAAGGGATAAAAAAGTTTTCATAAACTAGCAGGTACACAAAGCTAAGCCTGTCAAAACCACAAAATGTGCTGATAATAGTAGTAAAGAAATCTGAGATTTAAGATATTTGAAACAATTTCCAATTGCTTAACATCTGTGCTATAATTATTGAAGTTGGTAAGGGCAATTCACTTTTTTTTTTTTCAGGTCAACTCAGTTAAACTAGTGAGCAACAAGGAGGCAGTATGGTAGAATTCTTTGGACTTCCTGGAATGGAATTTAAAGGCCTGGAAAAAGCAGTTTATAGATTCTACTCACATTTATGTCAGAACTAAGAAAAACATGCATTCCACAGTGTCCTGTGATTTTTCAAATAATGTAGGATAAAAGATAAATGTAACTAACTCTTAACATCTACAGACTTTATTAAGAACAATCTAAAGAATTGAAGATCAGATGATATCACAAGCAGTTGTCAAGAGGATGGTGCTCAAAGAATATATTTTATTGTTTCTGTGTATCATGGCATGAAGCAAAAGTTCTGCTGATGTCAGAAATTCTGCTGCAACCAAATAATTTGAAAATATGCAGTAATTTATAATTTTCTGTCCTCCAGAACCCACTTGCATAGGCTAGAGAAGTTCTCATAGCTATGCTGAGCTCATTTATAATAGTTATTATGGTTATACTTTCATGTTTACTTGGATGATTATTTGGTCTCTTCTTTTCTGCAAGGCTATGAATGCTGCGATGGTGTGTTGTATTTTGACTTATCACTGAATTGCCATCACCTAGCCTCAATAAATATTTGTTAAGGGAGTGATCTTTTAATCATCACAACCATGAAATTGGTTATATTCCAAATACAATATTGTGGTGGGCAATGCTGGTGTGAGTAAATAATTCAGAATTAGGAAATATAAATATTTGTAATTATTCAAATTCCAGGAAAGTTCATGTATAAATCTATGGATGCTAACGTACTAATGTCAGCTTCCTCAACAGTAGTCAGGCTGATACTAGTATTGGCATCATAATTCTTTGGAGCTGTTCTGTGCTAGCTGCTTTTATATATTATTCCTAATCTCCAGTAATCCTGTTAGATATGTGGTATTGCCTCCATTTTACAGCTAGAGATTAAGGCTTCCAGATATCTTGAACAGTGGAACCACTATTGAGCTCAACCTGCTCCAATTCCATTTCCTCCTTAAGTCTGTCTCAGGAATAGCCTTCTTTCCAATTGATTATCTATTTAGAAACTCACTGTTTTAATTTTCATGACATCAGAGTTTTGCCTCACCATCTGTCTTGGTTTGACCCGACTGGTGGCCATTAGATTACTTTTTCATAAAAAAAAAATATTTCTTACTGTGATATATTTGTCTCTTGTAGATTCCTGTTCTGACAGCTCTGGTTACTGTAGTAAAAGAGTAGATGTGACAGACAGTCCAGGCAGAAATACCCTAAGGTAAGGTGCTGAAATAATTCCTGTTTTGACTTGCAGGACAGAACCAGCTTGAAAAAGTCATTTTTTTCCTCATTAGAATACTGCAGAATATAAAAGAATGGTTTCTTTTGTTAAAAGATGTTTTTTAAATTTTATTTTAAAAAGAAAAGAACACAGAAAATAATAACACAAAACAGACAAACAACAACTACAACAACAACAAAAAACCCAAAACAATGACAGTTAGGCTTTCAAAACAAGACGATAGGAATTTAACAATGCTTGTTATATTGAATATATTTATCTTCAAAAAATTGCTTAGGTTACTAGATATGGACATGCCAAATTGATCAAACCCTATGAATATTAACTTTTCTTTTCCATGAACTAATAGAATTAGAAGTATAATCATTTTAGCTATCTTATGTATATATACATAAATTTATATATTTTTTTTCTTTTCCCTTCCTTCTTTTCTCCTTTCCCCTATCCCTGTTATTTTTTCCCTTTGAGAAGTTTCTTACCCTTTCACAATATCTATTATACACTTTGGATCTTATTTAGTCTTTCAGTTTCTTACACTAGGGAGACAATGTGATATTTACACATGTAATTCTGATTTATTTCACTTTTGAGTCTAGTCTCAAGTTGCATTCATTTACCCATAAAAGCTTCAAATTGATCCTACTTTTAGCTCAGTAGTATACCACTGTATAAAAATACCACATTTTTTAAATCCATTCCTTTGTTGATGGGCATTTGGGTTTTTTTCAAGATTTGACTATTACAAACTGTACTGCTGTAAACATGGGTGCACATATATCACTGTGGCATGATGTTTTCAATTCTTCTGAGAAAATGCACAGAAGGGAGATAGCTGGGTCAACTGGGACCTCTAATCCTAGCTTTTTGAGGAAGCTCCACACTGATTTCCACAGTAGTTGCACCAGTCTACACTTCCACCAAAAATGCAGATGGGTTCCTTTTTCCCCACATCCCTCCAGCATTTGTTATTGGTTGATTTCTTAATCTTGGCCATTCTTTCTGGAGTGAGATGAAATCTCAGAATTATTTTAATTTGCATTTCTCTACTGACCAATGATGCTGAGCATTTTTTCATATATTTATTTGCTATTTGTACTTCTTTATCTGAGAATTATGTATTCATCTCAGATGTTCATCTTTGGATTGGGTCTTTGAATTTAGGGGACCTGATTTTTTTCAGCTCTTTATACATTCTAGATAGAAGTCTTTTGTCTGAGGGACTGTTGGCAAAAATTTTTTGAAAATCTGTGGAATTTTTTTCTACTCTGTTGGTGATTTATTTTGATGTACAGAAACATTTTAATAAGATAAGATCACAGTTGCTGATTCTTTGAAGTACTTCCCATGCAGTTTGGTTTTTGCTGGTGAACTCTCTACCTACCCCTATATATTTGAGATTTCTACCTACTTTGTCTTCCACTAGATTTAGTGTTTCTATTTTAATATTTAGATCCTTGATCCATTTTGACTTTAGTTTAGCGAATGGTGATAAGCATGGGTATAGTTTAAGTCTCTGGCATGTGGAAAGCCAGTTTTTCTACCAGTATTTATTAAAGAGGCTATCTTTCTTCCAGTGAACATGATTGACACCTTTGTCAAAGATAAAGAGGCTGAGTGTGTTTGTAGCTGTGTCTGTATTTCCCATTCTGTTCCATTGATCCTCAGGTCTGTTCTTTTTGCCAGTACCTAGCTGATTTTATTACAGTAGCTTTGGAGTATAATTTCAAATCTGGGATTGTGATGCCTCTTACCTTGCCTTTGTTGCCCAGGATCAACTTTGCTATTCTAGGTCTCTTCTGGTTCCAGATGAATTTTAGGCATGATTTTTCTAGATCTGTGAGGTATGCTATTGGTATTTTTATTGAGACTGTATTAAATCTGTACAGCAGTTTTGGGAGTATGACCATTTTTACAATGTTGCTTCTTCCTATCCATGAGCAGAGAATATCTTTTCACTTTCTGAGATCCTCTTTCATCTACTTTTTCAGAGCACTGTAGTTTTCAATATAGAGGTCTTTTACATCCTTTGTTAGATTTATTCCCAGGTGCTTCATTTTTTGGATGCTGTTGTAAAAAGCATTATTTCTGTGATTTCTCTCTCAGTGAGTTTGTTATTTGTGTACAAGAAGGCTGTTAAATATTGAGTGTTGACTTTGTAACCAGCTATGTTACTGAATTTGCTTATTAAATCTAGAAGTCTTTTGGTAGTTTTTGGGGTCTTCTAAGTAGAGCATCATGTCATCTGCAAATATTGATAGTTTAACTTCTTCCTTTCCTATCTTTATTCCTTTTATTTCTTTCTCTTGTCTAATTGCTCCTGCTAAAGTTTCCAGAAATATGTTGAATAAAAGTGGAGACAGTGGATATCCTTGTCTTGTTCTTGATTTTAGGTTGCAAGCTTTCAGTTTTTGTCTGTTTAGTATAATGCTGGCTGTTGGTTTGTCATAGATGGCTTTTATCAAATTAAGGTAGAAACTATCTATTACAATTGTCTGTAGGGTTTTTATCATGAATGAGTGTTGGATTTTATCAAAGGCTTTTTCTGCATCTATTGAGATGACCATGTGATTTTTGTCTTTGGCTCTGTTGATATGGTATATTACATTTATTGATTTGTGTATGTTGAATCATGCCTGCATTCTGGGGATGAATCCTGCTTGCTCATGGTGTAAAAGCTTCTTGATGATTTGCTAGTATTTTATTGAGGATTTTTACATCTATGTTCATTAGAGAGATTGGCCTGTAGTTCTCTTTTTGGTTGAGTTTTTCTCTGGTTTTGGTATCAGAGTAATACTTGCCTCTAGGAATGAGATAGGGAGAAGTACTTCCCTTTCAATTTCATAAAAATGTTTGAGGAATATTGGCATTAAATCTTCCCTAAATGTCTTGTAGAATTCAGCCGTGAAGCCACAGGACCTGTGGTTTTCTTTGTTGGTAAACTTTTAACCATATTTTCGATTTCATTAACTGATATTCAGAAGTTTGACATCTTGATTCAAATTTGGTAGTTCATACATTTCTAGGAGTTTGTCTGTTTTTCCTGCATTTTCCATCCTATCTGAGTATAGATCTTCAAAGTAGGTATTGATGATCCTCTGAATTTCCACAGGATCTGTGTAATTTTTCCCTTTTCATTCCTTAGTACATGAATTTGAGTTTTTTCATTCCTTTTTTTTATAGGTTTGGCTAGGGGTATATCAATTTTGTTTATTCTTTCAAAGAACAAATTCTTTGATTCATTAATTGTCTGTATTGTTTCTTTGTCTCAACTGAGTTAATTTCTGCTCTGATCTTTACTTTGGGCTTGACTTGCTCTTTTTTTTTTTCTAGAAGCTTTAGGTATAGCATTGGATTGTTTATTTGTGCTCGCTCTGTTTTCCTGATATGAGAATTCTTTGCAATAAGTTTCTCTCTTAGGATTGCTTTCATTGCATTTCACAGGTTTCGGTACGTTGTGTTAGTATTTTCATTTGATTGTAGATATTGTTTAATTTCTTCTGTAATTTCATTTGTGATTTATTGGTTTTTCAGGAGGGTGTTACTTAATTTCCATGTGTTTATGGAGTTTTTGCAGGTTTTTTGCCATTAATTTCCAGTTTCATTGCACTATGGTCAGATAATATGCATGGGATAATTCCAATTATTTTGCACTTACTTAAGCATGTTCTATGGGATGGTATATTGTGTATTTTAGAGAATGACCTGCGTGCCGCAGAGAAGAATGTGTATTCTGATGTTGTTGGGTGAAACACTCTGTAAACATCTACTAAGTTCAATTGTTCACATATTTGATTCAGTTTTGTTATTTCTTTGCTGATTTTTTCTAGTTTATCTCTTTGTGACAGTGGGTCCCCCATTATAATTGTGTTATTCCTTATTTGATTTTTCATGTCTATTATTATTTGTCTTATATAGTTTGGCACTCCCATATTTAGTGCATATATATTTATGATTGTTCTCTTCCTCTTGAATTTTTCCTCTAACAAGTATGTAGTGACTTTATCTCTTTTGGTCATTTTTGGTTTGAAGTTCACAGTGTCTGAAAACAAGATATCTACCCCTGCTTTTTCCTGGGTTCCTGCTGCATGGAGTGCTGTTTTCCATCATTTGACTTTCAGTCTATGAGTTTCTTTTTGAGTTAAATGTGTTTCTTATATACAGCATATTATTGGGTCTTGTTTCGTGATCCCATTCTGCCAGTCTGTTTCTTTTGACTGGTGGATTGAGGCTATTTACATTGATGGTTATAATTGATATGTATTAGTTCATCATTATCTGTTATTTTCCTGTCACTAGCTTCCTGTTTTTTCCTGTTTAATTGCTTGCCCTACCTGGTGGTTTCTTTCTGATGTTTTTCTGCGAATTATGGGCATTTTTATCACTATCTAGAATATCTTGAAGTACTCTTTGTAGGGTTGGATTTGTGCTCATGAATTTCTTGTTGTTCTTTGTCGTAGAGGTATCTTATTTCTCCATTAATTTTAAAAGATGGTTTTTCAGGGTACATCAGTCTAGGTTAGAATTCATTTTCTTTCAGGGCATGAAATACTTCACTCCACATTCTTCTTGATTTGAGGTTTTGTGTTGAGAAGTCAGCCATGATTCTAATGGCTTTTCCTTTACAGGTGATCTGTTTCTTTTCCCTAGCAGGTTTTAATATTCTGTTTTTGTGCTGAATGCCTGGGATCTTGATTATTATGTGTATGAGTGTAGATTTATTTTGGTTATGACCGTTTGGGTTTCTATATACCTCACTTATCTATATGTCAGATTCTGTTCTGATGCTTGGAAATTTTCTGTTACTTCTGCAAATAGTTTTTTAATGTCATTTGTGTTAACTTCTGCTTCTTCGTTGACACTCATAAGTTTTATATTATTTTTCTTTGCATTGTCATGGAGCTGTTGAATTGTTACTTCATGGTTTCTTACTACTTTTAAGAGATCTGCTATTTCATGGTCACTAGCATGGATCCTGTCTTCAAAGTCTGAAAGTCTATCTGTGGTTTTATTCAAGCAATTTTTCCAGATTTCAGCAGAATACTTGATTTCCTAGGCATCTGTTTGAATCTGTTTCATGCATTCTAATCCTTCCCTATATTGTTTATTCAAGGTTTCTACCATTTTCTTGTGCTCCTCTGTTTTTTGTCTGTTTTCTCTAGCTATGTTGTGCAATTCTTTCATTATGGATGCCATTTCTTTTTTTCACCTGAGAGGCTATTTCTGATCTGATTTCCTCTGTAGCCTCAGAGATTTGTTTCTTTGCATCATTTTCTGTCTCTTCGAAGATTTCAGGTGGGTGCCCTCCAATTTCTTCTATTTCTATGCCTCCTGTACTTGTTCTAAGAGGGCTGGAAGTTTGAGATTGCATTTTGCTTTTTTGCTCTGTCATTGTCTCCTGTTGGTTCAAAGTCTTTTCAATCTCCCTCGTTTCACCCATGCCTCCTGTGCACCATTGTCAGGGTCCTACTGTGTGGTTGGATTTCTTCCAGTTGCCAATCCTGGGTGGAAAGTGCCACGGTCACCTGGGTGGAGGGCCACATGGTGACAGGCCCACTGCAATCTCCTGGGTGGAGGGCAGGATCAGCAGCATAGTCTTAAAGGATCATTTTAAAAACATACTTCTGTTTTATTTCCATGCATAAGAAGTTCAATGCCAATAAATGAAAATGTCATGTATTAATAATGTTTATGTTATATGTACTTCCTCATCCCTAGGCACAATTACTTGTGTAATAGAAACCTCACAAATGATTTATTGAATCTAAGGATTTATTACTATTGAATGCTTATTGAATCTAATTAGTTTTTTTAATAGATCTCATATATCTCAGGAAGAAATGAAGATCCAGTTTGCAGATGATAATAAAGACATAAGGGATAGAACTTGGATTTGATGGCAAGTATAGTAGTAGATCTGAGTAGAATTTTAGAAAGGTGCATGGCACTACCTAACCCATGCCCGGAAACTGATCTAAATGCCAGTATGTGGTGACTCATCAGAACAGGCCTGAAGAGACTGGAATTAGATTCAATACATTTGTCTTCATTCTCATTAACAGCTGTCTCTGATAAAATAGATGATGCTTTTCCACTGGCATTGTGTACATAAAACATCAGCTGCCATATGGATGTCTAGAATAGAAACATGTTTTATATCTTTTCCTTTTCCCTTCCCTCTTCCTCCCTTTTCCCTTCCCAAATACTTTTGCTCTTTGAGCTGTTTTTTTACCCTTACCTAGTATTTATTATAGATTTTGGATCATATATGCTTTTTCCATTCTAAATTTTAAAAAATGCTCAATTAAAAAAATAGAATAGAAACATGGGAAATAAAGCTGGATTCAGTACAGATAACAAAGGCCAACTCATTTCTCCTCACAGATCATCAAGAATGAGTTTTTTTCTTTCCATTATTGGGCCTCAGTAGCTAGCACGTAAAAAAAAAATATTCATATACCTCTTTTCAATTGATTGTGTTTCAGGGCCAAAACACTGATAAATGGAACAAGAAAATGACCTGAAGAAACTAATTGTCTCTTAGGAAACATTTCAAGTTCAAAGCAACTCTCACTTTAGGGAAATCAAGTTCATAGCATTGTAAGATTTCATCCTAAAATCTATATATAAATCATGGGTTGCAGGAAAGAGTGGAGGGCTTCTTTAGATTTCTAAAATTATTCATTTCATTATACAAGATGCTCTGATGTTTTCCTTAATGATTCATTGGTACTTAAAAACATAGCAGAGTATAATAGAATGGATTTAAGTAATATATTTTTCCAGTGGTATTTCTTTCAGATACTTGACTTTGGAGGTTAATAAATTTATCAGGAGGTCTTGACTATGGTAAATATTAGAGATGCATGAAGATGGCCCAGAACCAATCAACAAGTCACCTCAGGACACCTAGAGACCAAAAAATATGTGTTTTCTTTTTGCTCCAAATGGTCTTGAATTCTAAAACCAGCAACCACAATTTAAAAGAATTCACATATTAATTAACATTGTTTTCATGATCTAGACAGAGCAATCACTGACATGAAAGCAGAATTTAATTAAAAGTGAAGTGTAGATGAGCTGGAACAGAAGGGAGAGGAAACGCTATTAAAACCAAAGTTGTCTTTCCTCTAGTGCCTTCTGGCCCTAGGCATACAAAACAGGCATCTTGCACAGAGGAGATGTCAGGGCCCTATTAGGATAAAAATAATCATGCTAATGATAATACCATAAACCATTATTATAATGATTAAAAGCATTAATTACATTGAACTACATTGCTGATGATAACACAGTAATGACTACTTTGCTGAAATGCTAGTTTTAATTATTAATAGTAATCATAGTGCTACTGAAGTTATTTCCTCTGTCCTGGAACACTCATATTTTCTCAATAGCAGGGATTAAGAAGACACATATTTAAAACTCTGGAGATAGACTTCTGAAAAACTAAGGTGACCCTTCCCTACCCCAAGTAGTAGTATTAGTCCACTTCTTCCTGAGGCTTGGTAATTGGAATGATTTTCTGTGTATTCTCACATCTTCATCTGTCTTTCCAGTATTTATCATTTAAAGGTACCCAGGCATTTCACTGTTCTTTGCAAGCTGAAAAAGTATAGTCAGCTCCCAGGACTAATTCCAAGTTTACCTCCATGCTCAAAGCTCACCCCACTGCTTTAGGAGACTCAAAAAGAGAAGAGAAACCCCATAACCCCTTGCCTACACTTCCATTCTTGTGTTCCAACCAGATATACAACACTTAGGAGAATTCTGAAAACAAAAATAAGCACTATAAACCATCATGAAAATGTTAGAAAACCTTAATCCATACTCCCCTATAAAACTCATAACAATCTGGAGCAAAATGTTTAATGTAGCTCTGTGCTTATTCAATAACCTCATATATCACTTTCTTGTTATAGACCTGAGTCCAAGAGACAAAGAAGCAACTCTGTACTGCAGTAACTTCAGGCACACTGAATAAAGCGTTCTCAGCCTAAACCCTGACTTGGCTTTCCAGTGTCTAAAATTCTGTGTCTTTACATTTAGACATGTTGCTTGTAAGCCGCATTATAGTTGAGTTTTGGGGGTTTTTTTTAAATCCAACCTGACAATATTTACCTCCAAATGGAATATTTTTAGCATGTTTTACTTCAAATGTAGCTAGTCATACATTTGACTTTACCATATTATTCTTTACTTTATGTTGGTCCAAACCACCCCCACACGCACACACACATGCACACTACACTGTGGCTTCCTTTAGATTTATTGAATTTGGTTTTAGTCTGTTTTACTCTGATTTGTTTGTGCTAGTTCTGCTAGAGTATGGACCACTGATGTGAACTTTTATCACTTTGGGAAATTTTACACAATTCCTTCTTCAAATATTTTTTCCGCCATATTGTCTCTTTTTTTAACATATGTATTTCTCTGAACATAATTTTATTATGTTTATAAAATATATTGTCTTTTATTTCCTTGAACATATTTAGCATTTCTGCTTTATAGTCCAGATCTGCTAACTCCATTATCTGGATTCCCTGTCATTCTGCTTCCTTTCTTGCTTATTTCTTGTGGTCTGTGGTCATAAATTCAGGTTTCCACATATTATGTGAAAAATGTAGAGAAAGCTTAAGACTCTTTAATATAGTATCTTCCTCCTAAAGAATTTCAAATTTGCTTTGGACCTAGAAAAAGGGTACTTAGTCATTACAGTCACTTAAACTCAGAGTTTCCAATTTGCCCTTACTTCTAGTGAATACACTTTGAAGTCCCAGCACAAAAGGCTGAGAGGTTTGGCAAACCAACCCCTTTTAGCAAACCTTTAACTCAGATACATTTCTCACTAGCCCTGTAAAGTCTTCACATCTTCATGACTCGCTTTGAATTTCCTTTAGGAGAAATGATGAAGGGCACACAGTCCCAAGGTCAGTGTCATCTCTGTGGATTTCCTTCTTCTCCCAGATTTCTAAACCACAAACTGTCAATGTATTGCTAATTTCTAAAGCCTTATCACAAAAAAATTTTTCATATTTGATCCAGCTTTTCTATTTTTCCTAGTGGGAAGTCTGGCTCTAATTACCCAGTTCACCGCTACCAGAAATGTCTGGAATTGATCCATTGGATAACGTCTATAACTGAAAACTTTCCTTCTATTTCAAACCCAAATACTAATAAAGGAGCACATTGATCCATTTTACTCATCTACATTTTCAAGTAAATATATGTGTTTATTCTTTCCTGGGTGATGAGGTAAGAGAACACAGAAGGAAATGTTGGCTGCTCTAAGGTATAATGTAGCTGGAGTGGAGATTTTTAAGTGTCTTCAATACACAGAAAACATGAGATACACCAGAGTAGACTTTAGACCACACAGACTTGTTTTCCTGGAATTCTACTGATGCTGTTGTCTAGATGGGGCTATACTTCTGAGCATGTCTTACTGTGAAGATCAGTCTGAGGACAACTCATCCATCTGTGGCTGCCAATGGCAAGGTCAATCATCATTTGTATTGTTTGCCCTGAGCGTGAAAAAGCAGCTCAACCTCACCCTGATGAGCAATGCTGAAGCCTTTCCTCCGGAAACACTGACAGCTAATTGTCAAATGATTCTCTCAGTATTTCATAAAGTTCGTGCTCTCATCCAAGGAATTAGGCAGGGTCACTTACTCAATTAAATATTTATTCCTAAGCATTTCCAACGTATAGAGCTCTAAATTAGGTATATGGACTTTAAGATTAATTTTATTTTCATCCTTTAATAACATGAACCCAGTTATGTTACCATGTGAAGGCTTTTATTGTACACAGCTTTTATAGTGAAAGTCTTTTATTTCAAGTCCTTTTTGAAAGCAGACAAGGCATAAATAATTAATGAATCCATGAGCAAATTGTACCCCTGCTCTCAAGGAGTTTATGATCCAGAACTAACTCAGCTTACTGTGGAGTTAGTCAAATTGGGTTGTCCTTGAACAGAAGGTCACTGGGCTACTTCACAGCAGGCAGGGATGCTATTGGGAGGTGGACATTGTGAATGACCTGTCCAAAACACAACTCTTCTTCTCTCTTACCAGAACTCAAATTCTGTTCATCTACCTTCCACCTTCATAGTAATGAGCCTTAAGAAAAGCTGACCAATTCCACATTGAGTGTGATATATCTAAAATTAATCTTTTTTCCTTCACCGGTCATTAGGGCAGTGAGGGGCCATGACCACAGAGATATGAGTGCAAGTCTTCTCAACAGACCCTAAGACAATACCAACCAGTGAGGACTTCCTATTCTTGTTCTGGATGTTTCTGTGTTCAACTGTAATGACAGAAACCATCTTTCCACATGGCTGAGGGTGAGGCTGACATGGAGAATGGCTGAGAAGAGGGAAGAACATTGCACTCTGAAGGCATCATTGAGCCGGTAGGCAAAAAGGGCAAGTAATTTATTGAAGCCATGATTTTTAATAAAGGAAAAATGTACGAACTAAAAAAAATTTAACAAAAAAATAAAATTCGTGGTAAAACTGGGTGGATGGGATTTTAATATCCTTAATATTCCAAGAAAATGATATTCCAATAAGAAACATGATTTCTAATGAATATATCTAGCAGGCTGAACTGTAATGTTCTCTGAAAAATTTTAAGTCATTTTTTCAAGCAAGCATTGCATTACAACCAGTACATTTCAATCAGATGTTCTTCATCAAATGGCTCAAATCAGGGTTTCTTGGCATTGCTGACATTTGGGCCTCAATGTTCTTTGTGTTGAGGGCCCATCTTGTGTAGTATCCCTGGATCCTACTCACAAGGTGTCATACTCCTCCACCCTTACTTATGATAACTAAAAATGCTTCTAGATATTGCCAAATGCCACCCAAGAAGCAAAATTGCCTCTAGCTGAGCACCATGACCTAGATAAAAATCACATTTTTACAGGACTTGGTCCACTGTAAAGAAAACTAAGAATTCCTTTTAAAAATTGACTTTGTTCATTATCATCTTTTTAAAAAGTTAATACTCATAGTGCTCATAGCACTACAGAAACATATTACATAGAGAAAGTCATCCATAACTGATTGATTCTTTCTAGAATATTGCCATTTCAGTGTATAAACCTCATTTGTTCTATTTATGTATTTGTATAAGAGATAAATTTGTATATATAAATAATATTATAATATACATTCCAAATGTTTTATACTAGTCAATGCATATAGTGTATCCTTTCATTTTATACATGCTTTTGTATGTTACATATATGTATATTACATGCTTATTTTTACAGTAGTTCAGTGCTATTATACTTCATGAATGTTTCATCATTTATTTACCCAAATACCTAATGATGAAGAATAGCATTATGTTCAGTCTTTACCATCGTGAATAACACTGCAATGAGGGTGTGCATCTGTAAGTCCTTGGATACATATATGAGTATTGTTTTAGGATAAATTACTTAAGTGGAATTATTGGATGAAAGTACATTTTCAAATGGATAACAATAGAAATAAGAACAGAAAGAAATGCATTGTATAACATTCAGCTGTGCTAATTTATGTATGCAAAAAAATTGTACATAAGAAGTTTTGGGCAAATTATGCATGGTCACACAACTTTTCTATGGCAGAGCCAACATTCAGTGTAGGTCTCTCAAATCCTATTCTGGAATATTAGATAAAAAGTAGTACTTAGGACCCTGATTTACATTGCTGCAGGGTTTTTATTTTAAGAGATTTTCTTCACCAGTTGACTGGATTACAAATATAAGAAATAAACATTGGGTTTCATAGGGGGCAGTGGTTATCAGTTGGGCATGACCCTGCCCTTCTTGGGGTGTGGGGACTTTTGACAATGTCTAGAGCCATTTGGGGTTATGATAACAGGGTGAGTGCATCTAGCATTTGCCAGAAATGCTACTAATTTTCTACAAAGCACAGAATATTCTCCACAATAAAGAATTATCAGCCCTGAAGTGTCAATAGTATTGAGAATGATGAATAGAGAAAAGGTTTTCAGATACAGAAAATATTGGTTATTTTGTAATGCTTGGACCAAGGACTGAGAAGGGAGGGGGACATGGATATTACTGCATCTCTTCCCTATATTACCGTACATATGTTAACATTCCATATGGCAGTCACTGGGGATAAAGAATAATCATCCACCACATCCTTCTCGCCATTATGAGTTTGGATCTATTTGGTAGACGTGAGAATCATCCAAATGGCAATGCAAATAATAGCATCATTCTGTTTGCTTTTAAGGGAGAAAAATAATAAAAGCAATGATACAGAATTTCAAAACAAGATAATAGGCAATTTAAAATGGTTAATATAATGCATATTGTTATCTTCAAAGTAGTTTCTCAGATTACAAGACATAGGTATGCAAAACTGATAAAACAATATAAGCTCAAACCATTCTTTTCAATGAACTACTAGAAATTAGTAGTATAACTGTCTTAGCAATCTTGCATTATATATGTATTTTCTTCTTTTTCCTTCCTTCTTTTCTCCTTTCCCCCATCCCAGTTGTTCTTTCCTTCTGAGTAGTTTCTTTCCTTTTCACAATATGTATTGTACATTTTGGATCTTATTTACTTTTTCAGTTTCTTACACCAGGGAGACAATGCCATATTTACACATGCAAGTCTGATTTATTTCACTTATGAGTATGGTTTCTAGTTTCATCCACTTAACTATGAAAACCTCAAATTTATCCCCTTTTTTGTACCAACAATGAAACTTGGGGTCTTGTGCTTGCCAGGCAGGTGCTGGTACTGCTGAGTTACACCCCCAACATAAGTTTATCCTTCTTTATAGCTGAGCAGTACTTCATTGAATAAAAATACCACATCTTCTTTATCCATTCCTCAGTTTATGGACATTTGTGTTCTTTCTAAGATTTAACTATTACAAATTGTGCTGCTATAAACATGGGTGCATGTGTATTGCTGTGTTATGATGTTTTTAGTTCTTCTGGGAAAATACCCAGAAGGGGAGTATCTGAGACTAATGGGACCTCTAATCCTAGTTTTTGAGGAATATCCACACTGATTTCCACAGTATTTGCACGAGTCTACACTCCTGCCAAAAATGCAGAAGGGTTCCTTTTTCCTCACAAATGCTCCAACATTTATTACTGGTTGATTTCTTGATGATAGCCATTCTTTCTGGAATGAGGTGGAATCTCAACGTTGTTCTAATTTGCATTTCCCAAATGATCAATGATATTGAACATTTCTTCATGTATTTATTTGCCATTTGTATTTCTTCATCTAAGAAGTGCATAATCATCTCAGATGTCCATTTTTGAATTGGATCTTTGAATTTGGGGGACCTGATTTTTTCAGTTCTTCATATGTTCTAGATAGAAGTTCTTTGTCTGAGGGACCGTTGGCTAAAATTTTTTCCCACTCTGTGGGTTTTCTTTTCACTCTGTTGGTTATTTCTTTTGTTGTGCAAAAACTTTTTATTAAGATGAGATCCCAATTGTTGAATCTTTGAAATACTTCCTGTGCAGTTTGGGTCCTGTTCATGAACTCTCTGCCTAACCCTATGACTTCAAGATTTCTACCTGCTTTCTCTTCCAGTAGATTTAGTGTTTCCATTTTAATATTATATATTTGATCCATTTTGACTTTAGTTTGGTGATGATAGATTAGGGTCGAGTTTTAGTCTTCAGCATATGGAAAGCCACTTTTTCCAGCACCATTTATTAAAGGTGCCATATTTCTTCCAGTGAACATATTTTGCCCCTTAGTCAAAGATAAAGTGGCTGAGTGTGTTTGTAATTGTACCTGCATCACCTAATCTGTTCCACTGATCCTCAGATTTGACTTTTGCCAGTACCATGCTGATTTAATTACAGTAGCTTTTTAGTATAATTTTGAGTCAGGGATTGTGATGCCTCCTGCCTTGCATTAGGTGCCCAGGATTGCCTTTGCTATTCAAGATCTCTTCTGTTTCCAAATGAATTTTTGGAATGTTTCATCTAGATCTGTAAGGTATGTTAATGATATTTTGATCAGGATTGCATTAAATCTGCATAACACTTTTGGGCATATGGCCATTTTTATAATTTTGGTTCTTCCTATCCATGAGCAAGGGATATCTTTTCATTATCTGATATCCTCTTCAATCTCCTTTTTCAGAGAACTATAATTTTCCACATAAAGATATTTTACTTCCTTCATTAGGTTGATTCCTAAGTATTTCCATTTTTTGGATGTTATGGTTAAGGGTGTGATTTCCCTAATTTCTCTCTCGATGAGTTTGGTCTTTGTGTACAGGAAGGCTTTTGATTTTTGAGTGTTGACTTTGAAAAAACTTCTTGTATTATGAAACACCATACGTAGAAAAAAGTAAGATGATAAAAAAAAATTATCACAAAGTGATAATTTTTCCCCTATAAATTCTACCAGGTCAATAAATACAATGGTTCCAGCATTCCTGTCAACATGTAATTTCTGTCACCAAAACTGCTGATAATATGGTAATTTTTTATATCTCTTGCCAGTTACCACTCATTATTCTTTTTCTATTCAGTCTCATCTATCTCATCCACTCGTGAGATCCGTCAAATGATTGTGAATAGCTGTAGTTTGTTCATCTTCAATCTATACTGTACCTATCCAATATTCACAATTACTGAACCATTATATTGTACACTAAGTTTTCCCCTAGTTTGATCAATATATTTATATGTTTTTGGTGCACTTTACATGTGCTTCTGTTGATCTTTTACCTCCTTTGTTAGATTGATTCATAAGTATTTTGTTTCTTTATGTTATTGTGAAGAGTGCTGTTTCACTAATTTCTAGCTCAGTGAGTTTCTTGTTTGTTTACAGGAATGCTATTGACTTTTGAGTGTTGACTTTGCATCCAGTTATGCTACTGAACTTATTTATTTATTCCAGAAGTCTTTTGTTGGAGTTTTTGGTGTCTTCTATGTAGAGTATCATTGGTAAATAATGATAATTTAACTTCTTCCTTTCCTTTTCTTATTGTTTTTATTTCTCCTCTTGTCTAATTGTCCTGGCTAATGTTTCCAGAACTATATTGAATAGGAGTGGTGATAGTGGACATCCTTGTTTTCTTCCTGATTTTAGGTTGAAAGCTTTCAGTTTTGTCTCTTTAGTATAATGCTGGCTATTGGTTTGTCATAGATGGCTTTTATCAAATTAAGGTAGAAACTATCTATTACAATTGTCTGTAGGGCTTTTAACATAAAAAGTGTTGGACTTTATCAAATACTTTTCCTGCATCGATCAAGATGATCGTGTGATTTTTGTCTTTGGCTCTGTTGATATGGTGTGTTACACTTATTGATGTTGAATCATCCCTGCATTCTGGGGATGAATCCTGCTTGCTCATTGTGTAAAATCTTCTTGATGATTTGCTAGTATTTTATTGAGGATTTTTGCATCTATGTTCATTAGAGAGATTGGCCTGTAGTTCTCTTTTTGGTTGGATTGTTCTCTGGTTTTGTTATCAGGGTAATACTTGTCTCTAGGAATGAGTTAGGAAGAAGTGCTTCCCTTTCAATTTCATAACAAAGCTTGAGGAATATTGGCATTAAATCTTCTCTAAATGTCTTGTAGGATTCAGCCATGAAGCCATCAGGATCTGTGGGGGTTTTGTTTGATTGATTGTTCGTTTTGTCAGTTCCAGGGATCAAACTCACAACCTCTCCCCTGCCAAGCAGGTGCTTAGGCCACTGAGCCAAACTCCCACCCCTATTTTTTTCAAGGCAGGGTCGCACTATGTAGTTCAGGCCTGCCTTGCTCACGTTGTAGCCCAAGCTGGTCTCAAATTCACAATGCTCCACCTACGTCAGCCTCCCGAGTGCTGGGATTAAAAGCATGCACCACCATGCCCAGCTGACCTGTGGTTTTCTTTGTTGGTAAACTTTTAACCACATTTTTTATTTCATTAACTGATATTGGGTTATTCAGAAGTTTGACATCTTGATTCAAATTTGGTAGTCCATACATCTCTAGGAGTTTGTCTGTTTCTTCTGCATTTTCCGTCTTATGCAAGTACAGGTCTTTAAAGCAGGTATTGATGATCTTCTGAATTTACACAGGATCTGTGGTAATTTTTCCCTTTTCATTCTTCAATGCATTAATTTGACTTTTTCTTTCCTTTTTTTGATAAGATTGGCTAGGAGTTTATCAATTTATTAATTCTTTCAAAGAATCAACTCTTCGAGTCATTTCATTAATTCTTTCTATGGTTTTCTTATTCTCAATTGCATTAATTTCTTCTTGGATCATAATACTTGCCTCCCTCTATGGGTTTTGGGCTTGACTTACTCTTTCTAGAAACTTGAGGTGTAGCATTAGGTTGTTTATCTGTGCTTGTTCTGTTTTCCTGATGTGAGAATTCACTGCTACAAATTTTCCTCTAAAGATGGCTTTCATTGAGTCCCACAGGTTCCAGTAAGTTGTACTTGCATTTTTGTTTGATTGTAGATATTGTTTAATTTCTTCTTTAATTTCACCTGTCACCCACTTGTTGTCCAGGAAGGTATTATTTAATTTCCATGTCTTTATGGAGTTTTGGCAGTTTCTTTTATAATTGATTTCCAATTTTATTGCACATGGTCATATAGACAACATTATTCTTTTTTTTTTTTTTGACAACACCATTACTAATAAGACTCAACATAGGAGTTTGACTTGACCTATGGCCAGATTAAGATTCTTAATCTATCCCTAAATTGTATTCCACCAAATGGAGCTTTTCCAAACCCCTTGTAGGGATAGGATGCAACCAGCAAGCTTACCACAGTAATGAATACAAAAATGCTGCTAGGAATAGATCACTCTAAGAGACAGCCAGGCAAAGCTGAGTGCATTATTTTTAAAGTCTTTTGTTGTCCATATTCACCAATTATATTTCCCCTATTTCCCCTGAAGAGCACAATGAAGAATTAAGAGAGGCCACATGTGTTCCTCCTATCTGCTTTCGTGTTAAACAGTAGAGCAGTAGTTATTTTCTATCTTTGAAAACTTGAGAAGGGATTAGCCTTTCACTGTTACTGTGGCAAAAGTTTTGCATGAAATTTGTACCTATTTTTCAACTGATTTGAATTCTGATCTTTTTAACATATGAAACTAGTAGGTTCAGAGTTTTGTAAAGTACATGATAGACATATAATTAGGCTCATACACATTTGTACATATATACATCTGTGCATATGAGACTGTCTATAAGAAAAATAAGTGTTTCAGTTAATACAAACTTTAGTTTTTGGATAAAGACTTTTATTAAAGAAAACTCTCATGGGGTCACTGATAAATTAATATAGGTTACCTGTGTACCATTTGCTTCCTCAATTCTTACCTATCTTAACTCATTCTTTTCAGAATTTTCCCTTTGTCGGTAGAACTGTACCATCTATAGACAGCTTTGCTTCTTAAATATTTACTGTAATATAGAAAATTTCTTCAATATTTTGATTATAAGGATAGATTCTTGTAACTATCAAAAGTCTAAAACAAGTAGTAAAGACTTGTACTTTTAGGCCAAGAAGAAAAAAATACAATTTTTGAACATACAGTTTTGGTCAGGTACATATTTTTGTGAAACAGTACACAGAAAAAGACTTGAAATGCTAAATCAATCAAAAAGATGTCAGTTGTGCCCTTTAATTTACAGGGCACTGGTCCAGGGCTTCCACATATCTGATCTATAACTACTGTACCATCAGAAGCATTCACTGTGCTCCAGAAATTGGGGAAATAGCTCTAAATTCTATGGTTAAAAAATACTTTTGAGCCCATTTTAGCTTCCTGGCCAAAAATAGTAAATACCCCTGAAAGGGCAGATGCAGAGTCAAGACTGAAGACAGCAGTCAGCACACACAGGGAACAGTTGTCTAGAAAATGTCCCAAAGTAGCATTTACATGGCCCAACATCCTGGTTCTGGAATCAGCAGGAAACTGGTGCTGAAAGCTGAGAGCTGAGCGGTCTCAGGCACACAGATGAGGCTTAATCTTTTCTCACATGGACCTCTAGTAGAAACAAAGAAAAGTAAGCAAAGGCTTGTTATGTGTATTAAATTAAGGTACTCTCTAATCTTCACTCTTTTTTGTTGTACAGTACATGAAAGTTTTGTTTTTTAAGTGGACCATCTGTGCTCTCACTAATTTAGGAAATAAAATACAAGTACCTATGCAGGCTTACTCATTTGCATTGACCTCCCTCCTAGAGAAAAAAAAATATGAACACTTTTGATTTGCATTACCCTCCTTCCCACTCCCACAGCTAAAGATATCCTGCATTGGATGTTTACCATTCCCATGTGTGTGATCCATAAACAACACACAGAATTAATTTTTTAAGTTATAAAATAGAACCTTACTTCAAATACTGCCTGTACAACTTGCATTTTTCTCTCCACATTACATTTTTCAAGTTTAGAAAGCAATGAGTTTGGATTTAACATCTTTATGCAAAGGAATAAAAGGAGTTTCTTTTTGTTTTGATTGAGACCATCACAGTCCTGGAAACTATTAAGTAGATGAGTAGGATGTGAAATAATAATGACTTCAAAACCTAACGGAAGTTTTTACTGGGTCCATCTATAGTGAGTGAGTGTCAATAGCTCTCAAACAATTGGAAAATAAGATAATCTCTCCCTTTTGTATATTATACATATCATTCTTATAACTATCCCTTCAATATAATATTCCTTTCTCTCCTTTATACCTGCCACCCTACCTCAAAGACAAAGGGAAATATTTACATATCATTATCTTATAGTACAAAGGGAATAGATAATGGATCATTATGCTTCACTCCAGAAAAATAGAAGCCATCTTGGAAGAGTTATGATCGAGCAGGTATCAAAGAGACTGAATCAGTCGGGTATGGTGGCACGTACCTGTTATCACAGCACTAGGGCAACTGAGGCAGGAGGATTGCTGCAAGTTCAAGGCCACAAAGCTGGGCTACGAGATGAGAGAGAGAGAGAGAGACAGACAGACAGACAGATAGAAAGAGAGAGAGAGACTGAGTCACTGAGTGATAAGAAAGGCAGTCGCACTATATTACAGTCACAGTTTAGAAACCTTGATACCTAAAGTGTAAGCTCCACATAGTCAGAGCTATGTGTCTAATTGTCTGCATCCCAGGGTCTAGCACATGGCTTAGCAGACAGAAGGTTCACCACAAATATTTCTTGTGAACCCTGATGATAATAAAGATGAATTTGGTCCCAAAAGTGCAACATTATCAGAATTCTAGAGATTAAATCATCAAAATTGCTGACTTGTTGCACATTTACGCAAGTTCTCCTAATTCTTTCTAATTTTTCTATCACAAGCCTCATATCCAGTGCTCTTTCAATCTCATTAGGGAAGGTTTGCTATCTTTGAGTACTAATTATCCTGACATTTTCCTACCTGAAGCTAAGTGTATCATCAATGAGTTTTAACCTTATCAGTTAGAGCCCTGCACCACCATGCTGACAGGAGGGCCAGCTGCTTCCTGGAGGCATTCTGTCACAGCTACAAACCAAGACCTTCAAGGGATCAACTCCTGTTTCATACAAGCCTTGAAAGAAAAAATGAAATTTGTATGTCAGAACACAATTGCAGTTATAGGTAGAAATACAGCTACCAAGAGTAGAATATGCCTGTTGTTGAATTTAGGTATCCGTCTTTCTGGTCTGTATGACTCTTTGTAGACTTGTATCAGTTACTTTTATTCTTAGCCAGAGAGAGGATCCTGCTTGAATTTGATCTACGTTGCCTTTCTCAGAGGTCTACTTTATACTTAGCAGGCTTCTAAATAAAAGAGTAGTAGTCTACTATTAATTTCCTTTGAGTCCTTTTTTGTCTTTCCAATTGTTCTTCCTTCTTACTCAATTTTTATCTAATTACATTCTAATTCCAAAATGAAATCTTATACGAATACATAATGATGTACATGTGAGCACTGGGCTTGGTCCATAGCACTCAGAAAGGGGCTCCCTATGTAAAAATACTCCAGTGTGGAAATACTGGACCCAGTCTGTACTATTAGAAATCTGAACATTAACATCTCACTATCTCGTGAAAGAAGCATATGTCTTTAAATTATTATATAGCAATTCATCAGAAGAGCTCTCAATTCTAAAAATGCTATGTTAACCCATAATCTGGATTGGTGGATAAATAAACAAGAATATAGACAAATAATACTCATTTTTGAAGATAAAGAAAATTCATTATTTATCCTCATTGGTATTTTTACTAATATTTTCTAATATCAGAATGTGTAAGGTGAAAAATTAATGAAATTTATGAACAAGTCTTACAATGGAGTTCACTTTGCATGAACCAATCAATCACTTTGATCATTTTATCAAGATATTGGAACACATGAATCAATCAATTAATTACTTTAAAATAAATCATTGTTGTGAAAAAGTTATATTAAAAACAAAAGCACTAAACTGATCACATGAAAGCCAAATATGTTCTAGTTTCAACTAGTCACATCACATCAGAACCAGCACAGATAACTTCCTATTAGGCCCAGGCATCCAATATTTGTGAACTTTATCTTAATCTCAAAACCCTTAAAAAGGAACTAGATGTCTGGCAAGTACAAGGTCATGGGTTTGATCCCCCATAACAAAAAACAAAGCACCTAACGCAAAGGAACTAGAGAACAATCGGAACATTTGTTAGGAGACACATTATCTATTGATTTATGTAACTTGGTAAATGTCAGGGAAATTCTTAGAGAAAAAAGCAGTCATTGCAGCAATGCCTCTGTTCAGGAACACTCCTTTCTGCTCACCAACAATTCAGTTCTCAAACAAAAGCATTCAAAAACCTTTTGCTTCCATTCACAAACTTCACATTGGGTGACAAACACAATTGCAGCTGTTTTTCCCACACAAACACAAACACGGCCACCCTCCCCAAAACTGTTAAGCAAGTTAAGTTCATGTACCAAGGTACTGCTGTATATATTTTGGCAGATTTTAAAGACCAATATTTTAACAATTGCTTTGAGAATTTAATAAAACTTGAGGACTAGAGTCAAGTGGCTAAACTCATGTTGAATGATGGAGAACTCAACCACTAGTGTTCAAAGGGGAAACACAAAATAGTTCACACATTGAATCTACCTTGTCCATGGGTATACAAGAGGGGAAAGGAGCAATTCATTTGATATCCTTTGCCTCAAGTCATCAGGAAAAATCCAACACATTAAGGTATATTATAGCAAGCATTTACTAATTTCTTTACTAAATTTTGCCTACTTAGCATCTAATTAAAAAAGCATTAGTTGAACAGGTCTTATCAGCCACAAGCAAAGCTTTACCAAGGTATGAGGAATGCCACTCTACCTTTTCTGCCCCTATGAGTCTTGTGTTCATGGACAAATCAATCTCTTGAGCTGGGACAGGAGAGTGACCAGGAGCTCAAGAAAAAACAAACTGTTGTCATTTCATGTAATTGCACATGATTTTCTTATCATACAGTATGATACAGAGGAAGCTCAGACAGTTATGAGTTTGAATCTCAAGTTTGCCACCTAGTACCATGTTACTTGGGAACAATAATTAACATACCTAGGTTTATTTTTCTCATTCATAAAATAAGAGCAATGACAGTCACTTTACTTTCTTCTTTTTCTTCTTTTCCTCTTTTCTTCTTTTCTTCTTCTTCTCTCTCCTCCTCCTTCTCCTCCTTCTTCCTCCTCCTGCCCTTCTTCTTCTTCTTCTTCTTCTTCTTCTTCTTCTTCTTCTTCTTCTTCTTCTTCTTCTTCTTCTTCTTCTTCTTCTTCTTCTTCTTCTTTTTCCTCTTCTTCTTTTCCCTGGTATCAGGTACTACACATGCCCAGAACTTATTTATTTATTACTTTTTGTTTTGAGACAGTGTCTTACTAAATTACTCAATTGCTCAGACTGGGCTCAAATTTGCAATCCTCTTGCCTTGGCCTTCCAAAGTGTTGGCATTACAAGTGTGCTCCATCACACCTCGTGTTTGCTTTTTAATAGACTTCTCAGTGATATATGCAAGGTTAGGTACTGCCACATAGTACTCGGCGAGGGTGGTCTGAGTAGTGTCTATTCCTGTTGTTGTTGGATCATTATTATTATTGTTGTTGTTGTTGTTGTTATCATGCTCACTGTTGTCTTGGTTACTTTTCACTCATTGTTGAGAGAAAATACCTGATACCCGAATTAGGGAAGAAAGGGTTTATTTCTTATACTTCTTGGGGATTCCAGTCCATATTCAGCTGGCTACAAGGCATGGTGGTGTGGCTGAGGGGCAGCCATTCATGGCAGCCTCAAACAGCAAAGTGTGAACTGGCAAGAGAGAGACATGCCTTCTTCCTGCCCTTACACTGTATATTAGCTCTGCCCCTGGGAGGGTACAGCAGTCACACCACCAATCCCAGCGCCAGACCACAAACCAATCATGAACGCTAGACTCAGCTGCATCCTTGATTACATGAGGCTTGAGGTGGGGCCATAGGAACAAAAACCATAACATTCCACCCCTGGACCACCAAACACTCAAGTACATCCTTTTATACAAAAAACATTTAGTTCATTTCCAAGAGTTGCCAAAGTCCTAAAAGTTTCAGCATTGCTGAAAAGTTCAAGTCTCAAATCTCCTCCGAGGTCTATGGCAAACTCTTAAATGTAACCCTGTGTACAAATGAAAATGAGGTTAAACACTTCCAACATACAATGGCATAAGTTACTTCCAACATACAATGGCTTTCCAAAAGTTACAAACAGGGGAATACAAAGCATTGGACCCAAAACAAGTGCAAAATCCAGTAGGGTGAACATTTAGTCCTGGAGTTCCATGCTCAGCATCTGAAGCAATCTGGTTGCAAGCTCCAAAAAGCTTGAGTGACACCACCCCAACAGCACTTCCAGGGGTTCCAGTTCCTATAGCTTCTCTCTTAAGCCCATTCTGCTTGGTTTTTGCAGCTTTTCTTGGATGTTCCACATTTCTGGCTTTTCCAAACTTCTGGGGTCTCCACTGCACTTTTGGCTTCGCCCTTACATCTTTACATATTGCCCTCTCAGGAGCACACTTCCTAGCCTCCCAGGCTCTCTAAAATTGGGGTGGAAACTGCCTTAAACTCAGAACTTGTGCATTTTCCTTGCACTTAAAACCAATACCATGTGGATGCCACCAAGGTCCACTGCCAGCTGGAGCAGTAGCCAGGCTTTCCTCTCTCTTGGCAGTGGGGGTCGAGTGCCTGGATTGCTAAGCTCTCTGAACCTGATTGTGAGGAACAGATTTTTTATGCTGCCACCATTTTGGAACCTCCTGTGGCCTCCATCACAAGTCTGGAATGTGGTGCTTTGTGGCTTTCTCCTCCAAGCAAAGTCTTTCATTTTTGCAGTTTTCAGGCTGCAAAGGGTAGAAACCCACTGCTTCCTGGGATGGCCCCAGGCCATCTTTTTTATTTCTTTGTTCCTTCTCAGCAGTCAAGGTCTTTACAGTCCACAGCTTTCTCGCCAAACTCATAATGTTTTAAATCACTATGCTGGGCTCTTTGCTCTTGATTCACAACATAAATCTAGCTAAAAGCCCCCAACAACAGCGAGGCCACTGCCTCAACATTAGACTGCCTTGAAATTTCCTTTGCAGATTAATCAGTTCATTGCCCTTAATCTCAGTCTCAGGCAAAGTCTTGGGACACAAGCAAAATGCAAACTTTCTGCCAAGCCATAACACACATCATGTCGAGTCCAACAGCCAGTGCAGTCCTTCTTCCCAGCAGAAACTTCCTGAGCCTGGTCTTTACCAATAGGTTTTCTATTAACCTTCTGATCTTCTGAGCTCTGACCAAAATCTCCCCTACAGAACAGCCTAAACTGTTTCAGTGCCACTCTTTCAGGTGACATCTCCAAACCTTTCCAGCTCTTCCCACAAGCCATTTCCAAAGGCTCTTGAACCACACGGTCAGGTACAGTCACAGCAATGACCCCACTCCTCTGGTACCAAATTCTGTCTTAATTGCTTTTCTCTTGTTGCTGAGACAGAAAACCTGATGCCCAAAATTAGGGAAGGAAAGGTTTATTTCTTACAGTTCTTGGGGGTTTCAGTCCGTACTCAGCTGGCTGCAAGGCAGAGTGACACGGCTGCCACAAACAGCAAAGCATGAACTGACAAGAGAGAGAGACATGCCTTCTTCTTGCCCCTACATTGTATATTGGCTCTGCTCCTGGGTGGGTGCACACTCACACCACCAATCCCAGCACCAGACAACAAACCAATCACAAATGCTACATTCAGCTGCATCCATGATTACATGAGGCTTGAGGCAGGGCCATAGGAACAAAAACCATAGTGACTGTCTTGGTTACTTTTTTGTTGTTGTTGAGAAAAAATACCTGATGCCCAAAATGAAAGAAGGAAAGGTTTATTTAGCTTACAGTTTTTGGAGGTTTTAGCCTATAATTAGCTGGCTGCAAGACATGGTACTGGGGCAACACTTTAAGGCAGCAGCCAGAGCAAAAGTGGGGGACACACCTTTTTTATATTATATATAGGCCACCCCCTCCTCCAGGGCAGGTGTGGCACTCACAAAATCTCTGTGCTCTTCTCTTGCAGAGAATGAGAATGTTTATAAAGCAAGAATCTTGGCTCTCTGCTGAGTCTCTTAGTTAAACTTTTAAACTTCTCAAGTTGACACAATGTATTGACCATAACACTCACGGATTAACCTGGATAAGATTATGGGATTGATTGAACAGCAAAGCAAAGAATAAGAAAGCTAGGAAGTGCGGCCACCTTAACAGAAGGATGGGAAATAGTGAGGTGGTGATATAGCAAATAGGTCAGGAAAAGTAAAAGCAATCTTTAAGAAGCTAGGCTGAGGAGCTACTTATAAGAAAAATAGCAAAGTAAATACCCAAGCAAAAATAGGTTGTTGAATGAGAAAAGAGAACTCATAAGGATAGTGATAGAGGAAGGGGATGAGAGATGGAAATTTAAGCAAATCTGCCAGGAAAACCCAGGAGAAAAAAATGCTTCCACATAAATAGGACTATAGGTAGGCACTGCAGTGTGACTTCCAGAGATCCCTTGGATAAAAGCATGCCATCACTACAGCCCTAGGGAGGGTGTGATTGCTGCTGTAATACTGGCATCTAGGTGGAGTCATTTTTTGATCACACTGAGAAATGAATATATACAAATGTCAGCAGGGTAATCCCTCTCCTGCTGCCTCCTGGTTTAAGAGAAATGAAAGAAAGGATTATGGGAAAGAGGAAGTCACTTCTAGCGGATTCTTGTGCAGCATTGAGAAGCAGAAATATTGGGAGGAAGGAACGTGAAAACTCCATCAACTTTCAAGACTTCAAAACACTAGGCACCCCCATGCATATTTCAAGGGGAATTTCTAAGAAGGAATTTATTGCTAACTCAAATGAATCTTGCCAGCTTCTCAGATGCAAAACTCTCACTGGCCAGGAAACTGAAACATAGTCATGACAAAATGGAGGAAATTTGGTGACCCTGACTTCTAAGGACTGAGAACACCCTGATATTAGAAAGGCCTCCTGCTGCTTCCTGCCACTATGACAAGAGGGATAAAAAAGACAGACTTCTTAAAACACACAGAAATATACCACATTACACTAATACATTAGACATGCTATTAGGCTTGGATTGAGAATAGCCCCCAAAAGCCTCATGCACTCATACACGGGGCTTTCAGAAGGTGATAAATTATGGGAATAGTACAGATGATTTGCTGTTCAGAGGTGGGGTTTGGTCAGAAGAGGTGGATCACTTGGGGTGTGACCTAGAAGGGTTCTTTCACTGGCTTTTGTCTTCTGGCTCTATGTCCTGGCAGCTGTGACTTGAGCAGCTTTCTTCTGTCCATGAAACTTCACTCTGGAGTCCTTGGACCATGGAAGAACTGAGATTTTGGAAATGTGAGCCAAAATAAACTCTCATCATTTAAGTTATGGGTCGGGCATTGCGTCTTAGCATGAAAAAAGTGACTAAAACACTTGCCTTCCTAGCAAAGGTTCTTCTCCCTGAACAAAAAGAGCAAAGCCAAGCTCAAGATGGACCAGTAATCTATGGACACACAGCTTGAATAAGAGCAAAAACAATGAGCAAAATGAGGGAGAGATTAATGAGAAGTAGGACAATAGGAAGAATAGAGGGTATAAGACTGTACTGGTGTTCAAGGAGAAGCAGGCTATGTGTGAAAACATCTAGAGGAACTGACAACAGAGAACAGAGTGGGTAAACTGTAAAACAGGGACATGACAAAACAAATCTTTGCTTTTGAAGTTCTGGGAGCTTAGACGTGGCTGCTTTCATGAGGAGAAAAATAAAGCTGCTTTTGTTCTTTACCTGGTAGTATGCCCTCTTACAACAAGCAACTATTTGGCCATATTTTACATAAAACCATGATTTCTGAGGCCAAAAAAATTGGTGTAGGATGAGAAAATGTATTTCTAATATTTGAGTGGCTTCTGTCAATCAAAGAGTAAGAAATGTAGAATTTATTCCTTCATAACAGGTTTCAAACTGTCTTCACTAATCCTACACATTCTTCAAATGCCCACACAAGGCAGAGTTCAATGAGAAGACAGTGCCGACTTTCTTGTGCCCAATTAAATATCAAAATACAAAATTTACATAAAAGAACGAATCCCTTCAAATCCTTCCAAAAGGTAAATACTCACACGAATGAAAAGATCTCTATGAAGCTAAATATCCTCTTGTGTTTTCTTTGAGCTGCTTGGCTACTAAAACTTAAAATACTTATCACCAGCACTGTTACAGAACTGAGTAGACAAAAATCTTATTAAACTGTTATTCTTTAATGGAGAACAAATTTTTAGACTGATTCTTTCATACATAAGAAAATATATTTGGTATCAAAAATTAGATTGCAACAAATGTTTATAATGCTATAATATTTCGCGCTAGAGCTACACAGAAGAAAAGACCTTGGTAGTCACCTTTCTCCAAACTTAGAGCTGACATTATGCTTCTATAAGGGCCCAGATTGTCTGTTTCTAGTACTCACAAGCTAACAGCAAGATCTCCAGGTACTACAAGTAAGACTAGAGGAAAATAGATAACATACAATTCAGGACTTGTCTGTCTCCTCCTCTACAACATCCCTTCTTAATACAAAACCTCATGAAGAAAATTTTTTAAAATAGATTGAACCTGATAAAGAGAGAAAGGCAAGATCATCAGGTAGTAGAAAAAATCCTGTTTGAACACCTGAATACCCTACACATTGCCATCTGTCATGGAAACCAGTCAGAGAATTCCTCAGCAAAGGAAAGAAGGCATTCCTATGTAGTGTACAGAAAATCTCTACCAACACACCACATGTACTTCTCTTTGCTTCACCGTGGAAAATATAAGTCTCAATGTGTGCTACAGGGTGCTACAATAGAGATTATACATACAGATCATACTGGAATGAGGTCAAAGTAGTGCCAGCCAAGCAACAATTGAGTATATGTTCCTAATGTTTGATGCCTTATAAAAGTTTTAAACAAAGCAAAATTATTATAAAATAAACAGCATATGACAAACCATACCATCAAGATGTTTTTTCTGTCTGCATTAGTCAGCTTTCATTATGACAAAATAACTGAGATAAGCAATTAAAAGGAAGAAAGATTATTTTGGCTTATGGTTACTGAGGTTTCAGTTCATGATCAGCTGGTAACATCGCTAAGGGCCTGTGATGAGGCAGGGAGCATGTGGTGTAGCTAAATGGCTCACCTCATGGTGGACAAGAGGCAGAGTGAAAAATGGTGGCAGGGGAAGAAACTGGGACAAGGGACAAGATATACCCCTCCCAGGATATCCCCAGTGACCTACTTCCTCCCTCCAGGCATCATGTCAAATAATGACATCAAATCATGAGGATCAGAGCACTCATGATCCAATCACTTCCCCAAAGCTTCAGCTCTGAGTGTTGTTGCTTTAAGCAGCAACCCTTCAACACACAACCCTTTAGGGGAGCTTTCAGATCCAAACTATAGCACTGTCCTAATATAGTTATAACTACATTTTAGGAGAAAGAATGACAGCTATCCACCATGATTGGTTTTGAGCAGTGAAAAGATTCAGAGATACATTTTACTTTGCCTTCTATGACTCTAATTTAATGATACTTCCCCACCATATACATTATCCCTCAGTGAATGTTCAGATATAATCACAAAGGATGATAGACTATGGAGCAGAAACCAACAGGAATACTTCCAATAATTTTGAATTGTACCAAAAAGTACTATCAATGACATGTTGTAATTCACATTACTTTATCATGAACTGGAGCTAGGTAACCTCAGTAATCATTGACTTGCATTTTAGTGGTGGGAAGGACACAGTTGCTCAGTTCTCCCCTTTGGGCCTCACTAGAGTACTTTGAGTAGTTTTCTTGGCACAAAACAAACACAAAATTAAAGTCATTAATCAGGTGTATCCCTCATTTGCTATGTTCCATGTTTCTAAGTACTTACAAATTTTTTTCCTGCACATAGACATGTGATTAGCCCAAAGTTGTTCTTATCCAGTGACTATCAGTAGGACATTACCCTTAATTTTTGTGTAGGACCTTAGGGAAAGATTTTTGCATTTTGATAGAACTCCAACATTCTCTAAAAGAACAAAAACTCCACACAGAGTGGACATCTAATATAACTGGCCTTCAGATTTCAGCTCTCTGACTGTATGGCAGAAAGACCCTAGCCAGTAAGATTCTTTGATTGTATAAGGAGACTATGGCATTTGTACTGTTGTTCTAAGTTACTTCGCATGCAAAGAAATAGATGAGATCAAACCATGATACTACCTACTTCTAAGCCCAAGGCAGACCTTCCTCATGACTTTAAACACAGATGATAATCAATAAAATAAGACAGGTTGGGTGATCCCTACTCAAAATGCTTGGGATGAGAAGTGTTTCAGATTTCAAATACTTTTCAGATTTTGGATATGTGCATGTGTATAATGACAAAGCTTTATAAAAACACAAAATTCTTTTGTTTTTATATATATTCACCTAGTACGAATAGCCTGAAGATAATGTTATACAATAGTTTTAATAAGCCTGAGTATTGACTTTGATAACCTGTTGTCAGCTTTGTGATTTATTACATGTGGTGTCATGTTGGCTGTAAATACGCTTAGGAGCCTGAGCACTTGGCATTCTGGATTTTTAGATTAGGGATGATCAATCTGCAGTTCCTTGGTTTTCCTCTCCTTACGGGTCCTTGCTCCTTCCATCTTACTGTTTCTCGTTCTTGGATCCCCAAGTGTGAAAGCTGAACTCCCCACTAATATCTTCAATATATCCAAATTTGCATGTTTTGGAACTTAGTGGTCTACAATAAATATGGGTTCCCAAAATTTAGAGATAAAGTCATCTGTAGGGAGAAAAAAAAATAACTTCTATGAAGATTCAATACCACTGATTCAGAAGTGATTTTCAGGTACACCAGTATGAAAGAAAAGTGGGAAATCTTCAAAATGAGAATAACCTGCCAGTAATTGATGAAAGCTATTAAAGGTTCCAGGCGTGGTGGTGCATGCCTGTAATTTCAGCACTTAGATCGCAAAGGCAAGAGGACTGCCATGAGTTCCAGGCGTGAGCTACATAGCCAGTTTAAGAACAGCTTGAACTACCTAGCAAGACCTTGTGTGAAAAAAATATAAATAAATAAAAGAAAGCTATTAAAGGAATCTTCTTTTCCTATAACTTTTCTATAAAACACCATGTTAAAGAAGTACACTGTTCTGTACATGGTTTTTTAAATATATCCTTAAATGAATACTTTCCAGTCAAAAATACTCTATATATAATAGACAGGCACATTCCATTGTTTATTAGACTGGTCAACAACTCACATATATTTTTCAGAACAGTTTGCTTGCTTTTGTTCTGACTCTCCCATACCAAAGCAACTTTATGATTATTTGGTGTACCAAATACTTTGACATCCAGGAGATGTTCTGCATCCTCTACACATTAATCATCAGAAAGGAATTTGTACCACTAAAAAGCAGGACATCAACCTCCTGGTTTATTATGTGTTAGAGTGGGGAAACAAGTGCATCAGTACTACCCAAGAGCCTCTGAAACTTGGGCAGACTGAATCCAGAAAGCTCTCTTCTGCCCTTAAATCATAAAATTGCCACCAAGAAATATACATGGAGGCTACAGCTGAGAGAAGGCTGACTTTACTCTGCAGTATCTTCCACTTAAAAGCAGAAAAAATACAAAATGTTCTCCCTGCCTGAAGTACTCTTCATTTTAGACTTCCTCCAACTACACTATGTGCTCTCAACGGGTCATTTATACGTGTCCCCCACCATCCCAATTATGTTTTGTTCCAGAGAACGACTCTTCTGTAGGCAGATGTTAGAACCACAAGAAGTTATTTTTAGTGTGAATCCTAGCTAAGGGTTCTTCAAACTAGTAAATTCAATAACTTCTCATTCTAGCACCCAAAGGAGATGTTTCTAGTCTACTTTGTTGTAATCAAATGCTTTACACACACTAAACACTTATTTAGAAAGAAAAAGATATTCTAAATACTTGTAGCAGCAAGACAGAAAGATTTAGCTAGGCATATGTATGATATTCCAGATTCTTAAAAAATGTCAATCACATGATTTCTTATGAAAGGAAGTCATTGTCCCGTTACCTCTCTTTCTGGGGTGCTCCCAGGTGCAAATAATGATGGCCACGTTTTCCTCTCTTCTTAGGCACCTAAGCCCGTCACAAAACATATCATTGCATGATTATGTTTCTAAATTACCTATCAGGATAAGTCTCTCCACAGATCAAAGCTGCTTTATTTATCAGTGTTGAAAAACCTTGAAGTTTGGCTTGGACTTGAGGTCAGTACTTTAGAAAGTTGACTGGAAAATACTGTTGAGCTACAATTAAAAAAAAAAAGACACAAATTATAACTGGCACTTAGCTTGTGCCAGATACCACGTAGAAGCTTTTCATGCACTTATAATTTCCCTTAAATTTTGCAAGATAGTTAATATCCAGCTTCTATTAGTGGAGAAAGTGAGTTTTAGGAAGTATAGATACCATTCCCACAGTCACACAGCCAGAGAGTGACAGCCAACCTACTCGATGTGTAGACTTTTCCCTAAATACAGCAGAGGGCCTCATAGCATCTTTGCTCACTTCTGGATCAATGAATAAACTTAAATCAACAGCCTCTCTTTGTCTCAGTCTGTACCTCTATGAAAATGAAGTTAGTCCACTAACTTTTCGGTATCTTAGTGCTTTCAGTCTGTGTGCAATTAATTCTACTTCATGGTAAAAACCATACTAATGAGTAAATCATGTAGCAATGACTTCAGAGGATTTGTGGAAGCCTTTAAAATGTTAAAACACCAAGTTCTATTCATAGTATATTGATTAAACATTATGTCAACAATAAGCCTTAATGGGCAATTACAAAAATTGAACCTGGAGAGCAACAAATCCTCATGACCCTTTCTAAAAGTTTGAGTGTAGTTAACAGGAAAAAAAAAAAAAGGTTTCCTCAGTGAATATAATTATAATCGTGTAATCACAGGATAATCTTTGAGACCTGAGCCTGAAGAGAATGGTAGCTGTCAAGGTTCTAATGGTGTCTTAGGTAAGCTGTGACCTAAGTGCTCCTTTTAGTAACGCTTCCTCCTTATGGAGATACGAGAATCTGAGAGTTGAAACAGTGCAAGCAGGATTTTCAGCTAAATTCCAAGTCAGTTTGATCTAGATACCTTGTATTTCTTCTTGTCAATGAAGCAAAATAGTTTTGCTGCAAGCATGAAATATTTCTGTGAATGTATGGTAAATTTGACATAAGCTCAAACCCTGTTCTGCCACAAACGGGATGTGTGATGGTGAGTTTGAGGGCATACTGAACATCACTAAGCTTCAACTCCTCACTGGTAAAATGAGTATATATTTACCTTAACAGCCTATTGTGAAATAAAAGGTTTAAATCACCATCATAGCATACCCCAGTTCCTGAGATATACCTGCATTTCTAACTTGTCTCTCTACCTTTCTACTCCATCTCCTACAGACTTTACTCAATACAGCATCCAGAGGGATCCTGCTAAAAACGGAAGGGAAGTGACTTTCTTTCAACATCTTATGTGTCCCTCCATGATGTACACCCTCCCCAGCCCTCCTGCTCTCTACTTCTCCAGCCTCGTCTCTGGTCACTCTCCACCTTGAACACTGCTTCTTTTGGACACTCTGGCCTCCCACAGGCTCTGGAATAGACCAGGTATGCCCCCACTTTAGCACCCTTGAACTTGCTGCTTTTCCTGGGATTCTCCCTCCCAGATAGATGCATGACCCATTCCCTCAGTCCCTTCAGGTTTAGCTCCAAAAGCACATCCTCTTCTGGAAATTCTAATTCCTGCACTTCCCAAACTTCCTTCATTCTCTTTTTCATTAGTATTTATCAACATGCAACCTTTATACATTTTACATATTTAATTATTTATTATCAGTTTTGGCGGCAAGAGTCTAAGCCACAGAGATCTTTGGTTTTTCACTTGTATAATCACATGTTTAGAATAGTAGTTGTCATAGTAGTATTCAATCAATATTTTTGATAAGAGGAAGGAAGAAAGGAAGAAACAAAGGAAGGAAGAGAAGATGTATCTTTTCGGGATGTATTTTGTTTGTAATAGCAAAAAGCTGGAAAAAGATACCTACAGAGAGGAAAGTGGATAACTTGAGATATACACACACAAATAAACATTATTCAGTAATGAAAAATTAATACAGATATGTTAAAAATGTATGAAATTTTTAGAATTATAATTTGAGTGACAAAAGCACCTTATGGAAGACAATACACAGCATTATACCAAAGTCCAATTACAAGGAAAATTAAACAGCATATTGTTCAGGTTATATTCATAAGTGATAAAATAAGTAAAATATTCTCTTAAAAAGTCATAAATTTATCCTTACCTCTCAATCTCACGTACATATGACTCACCACACAAAATCATAGTATACATTATTTAAAGATACATGTATAGAATATAGTGAAAGTGTTAAAATAATAGAAGAACATGAGATATATTTGCTAAGGACAGTGGTTATCTCAGGAAAGACAGAATGTAATGTGAAGGCCTGCATCGGTGATATTTATGTTCTTCCTTCCTTTTTTTTTAACCTCTCTCCTCCTCTCTGCCTCCCTCCTTCCATCCTCCTGCCTTCCTTTTCTTTCTTTCTTTTCTTCCTTTCTTGCTTACCTTTTTCCTTTCCTTTCTTTTCTCCTTTTTTCCTCTCTGTGCCTGCCTTCCTCCTTCCTTTTATCTTCTTTTGTCTTTGAGAGAAAGAAATCTGAAGCAAATATTTGCTAACCTGCTTCTATGATGGAATTTTACATGAATCTGTTATGTTATTCTCTATATATTTTCAACAGGTTTTTAATTTTTCTAATATTAAAGTACAACTTATATAATATCATAAAAAGTATATGTTAATAAATGAGCACAAAAAGCAAATATTTTGTAAAGAACATATAATTTATCAAAATAGAAATGAAAAACTATTAGACACCCAAATTTGCTTAGAGAATAAATTAGTAATTTTAAATCTTTCCTGTTGAAGAAAGAAAAAAGGCCTAAATGATTTTTTAAGCAAGTGCTACCAAATATTTAAGGAACAAATAATCTTGATACTATGCAAAATTTTACAGAGCTTGAAAAAATTTTAAAAAGGAAAAAAGCTTAGATTCCAATATCATATCAGGCAAGTGTTATAAGAGAAAATAAGATGCTATAAGATAAGAGAATTAAATGAAGGTAAAAGATTTGGAAAACAGGTGAAACCTCCTTAAAACTTATGAGAAAAAAATAGGAAATTTCCAGGATAAAAGCTAAATGTACAAAAATCAATTGAGTTTTTGTGTAGATATATTTTTTAAAATAAATTTGTAAATAGGTGCCACTTTAAGTAGTTTCAAAATAATATACTTCTTAGGTGTAAACCCAAAGAGAAGGAGAGAGAACAAAAGGGACACCCTCCCTTCACATAGAAAATTATTTCAAAAGCACATTCAAAAACAATAAAGAAGGGAAACGCATAAGTAGGTAAGTGGAGAGTAAAACACATTTATTCATAGATAGAAACAATAGTGTCAACATATTAAACTATAATTTCCATGTAATTAAAATAATTCCAGCACAATGTGTAGTTACCTGCTAATCATGTAATCCTGAAACCCACATAGACAAGCAAATGGCCAAGATTACTGTGACTATAAAACTGTCAAGCAACTGAGAAAACCAGGTTGTAAAAAGATATGCACATTTCTCCATTTATGTAATCTTTACTTCATTCAAAAGAATGCTAAGCTGTTTATATTGAAAAATATACTCTAGAAAAGTTATAAAAGTGCATAGGAACAAATAAATACCAACATCAGAGTTGAGATTACTTACTTGTAAAAGGGGGCTGGGATAGCAATAATATAGCAGGAATATCAATATAATTACCATGCATAACTTCACTAAAAATATAAGAAGCAAATAAAGGCAAATTGTATCTATTTAACAAAGCACAGGTGGTGGTGGGTGTGAATATTTATTTTGCTGTCATCTTTGTTTTCCATGTGGTTGAAATATTGCATAATTTTTTAGATCTCTGAGTGTTTGAGGTTATATATCACAGAATATTACATTTAGAATGAAAATGTGGTATTTATACACAATGGAGTACTACTTCGCCACAAAAAAGATAACATTAGGTTGATTCCTAAGTATTTCATTTTTTTTGGATGCTATTGTGAAAGGTGTTTTTCCATAATTTCTCTCTCAGTGAGTTCATTGTGTATGTACAGGAATGCTATTGATTTTTGAGGGCTGACTTTGTATCCAGCTACACTGCTGAATTTGCTTATTAACTCTAGTAGTCTTTTTCCTTTCTCTCTTTTTTATTTTGAAGAGAATAAAACCAAGTGAAATAAAACAGAATGGAGTCAATCAAAACAAAACAATGAACATGGTACATGACTTCAAAAATAGATAAAAGGAAATCAATAATGGCTACCATAATGCCTCCTGTTATCTTCAAAATAACTACCCATACCATCAGGCATAATGAAATCAAACAATACAGTACAAAATAAAACCAATAAAAACAAAACAATGGAAGCAATACAGGACTTCAAAGCAACAGTAAAACAGTGGTTGCCATAATGCCTCTTGTTATCTTCTAAGTAGTTGCCTATATCATCAGACATAATACAATCAAACAAATCAAAATAGACTAAAATCACTCAAAACAAAGCAATGAAAGCAATAAGGCTTCAAAACAAGGTAATAGGAAATCAATAATGGCTACTGTAATGTATTTTGTTATCTTTGAAATAGCTGTCCATGCCAGCAAACATAGTAAAATTAGACAAACTGAAACAGAATAAAACCAAACTAAACAGAACATTGAAAACAGTGTTAGATTCAAATCACATTAATAGATTAACAATGGCCACTGCCTTCTCCTTTTTAGATATTTTCTCCCCTTTCACTTTCACAATATGTACTGTGTATTTTGAATCCTACTAACTCCTTTAGGTTTTTATACTAGGGAAACAAGATGATGTTCACTTATGTGACTCTCAATCATTTCATTCATGAACATGACCTCAAGTTTTACCCATTTACCTACAAGAGCCCCGAGATTTTCTCTTTCTTTCTTACTTTCTTTCTTTCTTTCTTTTTTTGAGGTTATCTTTCTTTGTAGCTGAGTAGTTACCATTGTATAAAAATGTCATGTCTTTCTTGTCTACTCTGCAGCTAATGGGCAAGCTACCCCCACTTCTTTCTGATTCCCTGTCACATAGAGCATTGTTCTCTCTCCTTTGACTTTCTGTCTAAGAACCCCCTTTTAAATTAAATGTGTTTCTTCTATAAAGCATATTGGTGGATCCCATCTCCTGATCTACTCTGCCTGTATTTCATTTTACTGGTGAATTGAAGTCATCTATATTAATGGTTATGACCAACATGCACTTTGTCATCTCTGCCATGCTATTTTCCTGCCTTTGACGATCTACTTTTCCTCTCCCTTCAATTGTCTGCCCCACTCAGTGATACCCCTCTGCCACTGTTTCTGGAGTTGTGGTCTTTTTTATCTCTCTCAAGAATGTCCTTCAGTATTCTTTGTGGGGTTGGTTTGGTGGTCTTGAATTCCTTCAGTTGTTCTTTGTCATGAAAGTATCTTGTTTCTCCATTAATTTTGAAAGATAGTTTGGCAGGGTACATCAATCTGGGTTGGAAGTTGTTTTCTTTCAGGACTTCAAATACTTTGCTCCAAGCTCTTCTTGGCTTGATGATTTATGTTGAGAAGTCTGTCCTGATTCTGATGGGTTTTCCTTTATAGGTGATCTGTTTCTTCTCTCTAATAGCTTGTAATATTCTGTTCTTGTGTTGAATTTCTGGTATCTTGATTATTATATGTCTGGGTGTAAATTTATTTTGGTTATGGCTAGCTGAAGTTATATATGCTTCACTTATCTGAATGTCACTTCCTTTTCCCATACTTGGCAAGTTTTCTGATATTATTTCTGTAAATAGACTTTTAATGTTACTTGTATTGACCCCTGCTTTTTCACTCACACCTATTATTCTTAAGTTACGTTTCTTTGGGTTGTCCTGAAGCAGTTGAATTGTTACTTCAAGGTTCCTTGTTATTTTTAAGAGATCTTTTCTTTTGTGATCACAAGCTGTAAACCTGTCTTCAAGATTTGAAAGTCTATCTTCAGTTTCTTTCAAGAGGTTTTGCCAGCTTTCAATGGAGTTTTTAATTTCCTGGATATCTCTCTGAATCTGTTTCATGTATTCTAAATCTTTTTTGTATTGTTAATTCAAGGTTTCCCTCATTTTCCTATGTTCCTCCATTTTTTTAATCTATGTCTTCCTTAGAGATGCTTAGCAATTCTTTTATTATATTTTTCATTTCTTCTTTTAGTTGAGTTAGTATTTCTGTTCTAATTTCTTTTATAACCTCATGAAGTTGTTTCTTTACTTTAGTTGATATTGCTTCAGAAACTTCAGGCATGCAACTCCTGATTTCTTCCATGTTTTTTGCTTCTTTGTCTTGACATATTCCTGGGTTCTTCTGGACAAGTGCGTACTGGGGTCCCAGGCACTTCCCACATTGGCTACAATTTCTCTAAGTGAGACTGCTTGGTTCTTCAAATGGTACTGGCAAAAAAAACAGACTGGAGGATCAATGGAACAGATTTGAAGATGCAGACACAACTGCAAAGACACTCAGCCACCTTATCTTTGACAAAGGGGCTAAACATTTTCACTAGAAGAAAGATAGCCTTTTAAAAAATGGTGCTGGATTGGCTTTCCACATGCTGATGACTGAAACCAGACCCATGTCTATCACCATGCACTAAATTAAAGTCAAAATGGATCAAATATCTAAATATTAAAATAGAAACACTAAATCTACTGGAATATAAAATAGGCAGAAATTTTGAACATAAAGGCATAGGCAAAGAGTTCGTGAACAAAATGCAAACTGCACAGGAAGTACTTCAAAGAATCAACAACTGGGATCTCATTTTATTAAAATGTTTTTGCACTTCAAAATAAATCACCAACCAAGTGAAAAGAAAACCCACAGAATGGGAAAAAATTTTAGCCAGCTCTCTCTCAGACAAAGGACTAGAATATATAAGGAATTAAAAAATATCAGACCCCCAAATTCAAAGACCCAATCCAAAATTGAGCATCTGAGATGAATACACACTTCTCAGATAAAGAAATACAAATGGCAGATAAATGCATGAAGAAATGTTCAACATCATTGGTCACGTGAGAAATGCAAATTAAAACAATATTGAGAAGGCCCGGGAGTTTGGCTCAGCGGCTTAAGCGTCTACCTGGCAGGAGCGAGCTTGTGAGTTCGATACCCGGTGCTGAAAAAACAAAACAAAAAAAAAAAATTAAAAAAAAAACAATATTGAGATTCCATCTCACTCCAGAAAGAATGGCTGTCATCAAGAAATCAACCAACAAATATTGGCAGGGCTGTGGGGAAAAAGGAACTCTTCTCCACTGTGGTGGGAGTGTAGACTAGTATAGCCACTGTGGAAATCAGTGTGGAGATTCCTCAAAAACCTAAGATTGGAAGTCCCATTCAATCCAGCTATTCCCTTTCTGGATATTTTCCCAGAAAAAATTGAAAATGACATGCTACAGTGATATATGTGTACCCATGTTTATAGCAGCACAATTTGTAATAGCTATATCTTGGAAGCAACCCAAATGCCCATCAACCATGGAATAGATAAAAAAAAAAAGATGTGGTATTTTTATACATTGGAATATTACTCAGCTATAAAGAAGGATAATCTTGAGGCTTTTATGGGTAATCGGGGGCAACTTGGGGCCATACTCATCAGTGAAATAAATCAAACTCACATTTGTAAATATTGTATTGTCTCCTTAGTGTAAAAAAAAAACTGAAAGAGTAATAAGACACAAAATGTACAATAGATATTGTGATAATAAAAGGAAAAGAAAGTGCTCAAAAGGAAAGAACAGCTAGGATAGGGGAAAGGAGAGAAGGAAGAAAGGAAAATATTATACATATATAAGTATATATATATTTATATATGTATGTATATATATATATGCAAGATAGATAGCTATACTACTAATCTCTGTTATTTCATCCAAAATAGCAGTTTGTGCTTTCATTGTTTGATTTATCATATTTTTGTGCCTAAATCTAGTAACCTGAACAACCATTTCTAAGATAACAATATGCAATATATTAATTAGTGTTAATTTCCTACTATTTTTTTTAAATTCTATGTCATTTCTATTCTTTTTTCTGTTCTGCTTTTTTAAAAATAAAATTTAAAGAAGGTAATGTTCAGGCTATAATGTTAAATGAAATAAACCAGAAACGTAAGTTTAAGTATCTCATGCTTTCTCATATATGGGAAATTCAAAATACAACTAAAGAGCAAAGCAAAAAATAGTCAATAGGAAGTACAGAGTTAGATCTTCAAATGGTAAGGAGATCAAGAAGTGAGGGGGAAACAAATGTAAAATGAATTGAGATGTGCTATGTACACACACCAACTCCCTACAAGGGATGTAATCATTATGTACCACAAACATATACTAATAAAAAATAAAAACTGAAAGTTTTTTTTTTAAAGAATGGTCACATTCTTGTAAAAGAAATAAACAGGAGGAGCAAAGAGATACTCAGATAAGTCAATGCATTTTAAAAGGCTTGGAAGATCCATACAGATTACTTATTATAGTGCCTCTGAAGTAAGAAATGAAAGTAGATAATGATAAAAGAAAGGATATGGAGTTCAGACCTCAGCTGTGTAGAAAAGTTAGGACCCTTCTTAAAAGAACCTCTCCCTTCTTCAGTACAGCGATTGCTTCTGGGGCACTTCAGAGTGCTAAAAATGAGGCACTGGGGGAGGGTCATTATCACCAGTGTTATGCAGAAGCTTCACTCTCCTCAGCTGAAGGCCTAATCATATCATGACCCAGAGATGCTAACTGTCCTGTTTATCCAGGTCGGACAATAGGAGTGTTTGTGAAATGGCACCACCTTGAGTTCTGCAGATTTATGGCAAGACAGCACTGGGAGAGAAAGGGCTTTGGGAACTGTTCTGACGGCCAAAGATGGGGAAGCACATTCTCATTAATCATGGTGAAACCAGAGCTTAGCAATAAAAGCAGCTGGCTTTGGAACGAGCTGGTTTCCAGGAGTCATTTATTTATTTGATGCTATGTCACTGATAAGCTGCGCCAACCACGATTTTGTGTGATTAAGCCAAGTTTATTCAGACACACACCACTGCCTCTCAGAACAAAGAAGGCCGGGACCCTCCATCTTTGTCAAGGATGCTGAACTATATGAGCAACTCCACAAGATGTCCCTGGTGCTAGCCACCAGTAGTTCAAATGTAAATCAAGTTCCTCAAGATACCTGAAGTAAAAGCAAAGGTGGCACAAAAGGAGAAACAGCTTTACAGAACCTTGTCAGAGGCTCTTACTAAAGTGAAGAGTTGTCCTGCAATATTTTCTGAAATTCAGATAGTTGGAACAATTATGTCATAACAGTAATACTCATCATTTTTTGTAAACCACTTACATGGCAAGTGTGGTGATGAGCGCTGTCTGTATCTTATCTCTCCTACCCTGTAACCCTTTGCTGGCAGTGGGGTCTTCAGGTCACACTCTCTCAGTACTCAGCAGAAACAGGGGTCCAAATCTACAAGATGATGATGGGGTTACTCAGGGTACAAACCCAGTTCTGTTATCTACATGCTGAATATCCCTTGGTAAAATAGTTAATTTCTTTGATATCTGAATTCCTCTCTTTCAAAACTGAATATGTTAATTCATAAGATAGTTGTAAGGAATGAATGAAATGATGAATGCTGGTTTCTAAAAAATTTCCTTAGCTAATTGCTCTAGAATATAAATGGACAGTAATATATGATGAAGTATTTTCCCAACATCCAACACATATCCCGCACAGATTTAGCTCACATTAATACCTGTCCTCAATTTCATAGGCACAAAATCATCCTTCGTTTCTCTCAAAATAAGTACATTCTCAGCCTCCTTCCTTAAAGCAGCATTGCTTCTCTCAAGGTCCAACTCTCTAGAGACACTTAAGAGTTGACTTCATCATTATTTATTTAGGTATCTGCATGTGCAGAATTCATTATCATTGGAAGACTTCCACAAGTCTCAGTGGAGGAGGGTAGGGTGAGACATTCCAGACCTGAAAGGCTGAGACAACTACCATCACCCCAGTGAGTTTCTGGGAAGTCCAGCCAAGACCCACATTCCAAAATGAACCACACCAAATCTTAGAAGACAAATCAAGAAGCAGCAACAAATGAAATTAGGAATCTCATCCCCAAATGTAGCAATGCACACCTGAAATGTTTTTCTGTATCACAGCTTTCCATCTTTGGATGCACCCTCAACACCCACCATCCTTCCCGCCATACAAGCACCAACCACATCCACTTCTTTTGGTTCATTCATAAATACTTCATAGTGTAATTTTCACCCAAAGGTGGCAAAGATTGCACCACCAACAAAAATTGCAGTATAGTTTTATCATTTTTAATTATTCAAATAAAAATACCTTCCTACAAAAGTTAATAAATATTATACATCAATTTTAAATTCCCTTAAACTGCCACCTCAATCATGTTTATGCATTTGTGTGTATGCACACTAACATGTATACACACATAAAGTCACAAATGTCACCTGCAGCAATATTTTTGCATGCTTTATGCATGTTATCTGTGATGTTCCATTTACATAGAATCTGTCCTATGGGACTTGTTGAAACCAAATGTATCTTAATTTATTTGCACTGGGAAAAAGTGAGGAATATTCCCATTTTCAACTAAGATTGGAGAATAACAGAAAGAAACAACTGTGAGTTAGTTCCAGGTTCATCAGTTACCCTAGTCCTCAGTTAAATGATTCAGCTCACACTTGATCCCTTATTTATTTATAAGGGACAATGTCAAGAATCAGAAAAACTGATGAAGAAATGGTAATAACTCCCAGGGCTTTAAAACATATAATCATAACTTCTCAGCTGAATGGGCCAGAAAAGATTTCATATTCCTAATTCCTTATTTCACAAATAAGAAATTGGAGACAAGAAATGTTATTCATTTATCCAAGTTTACATAGCCCAACTTTCCTGGATTTGCCCCAATATTAGAGTCTTTTCCCTTAAGGGCCTCAAACATAACTGATAAAATAGTCCATATTTTTTTTTTAAAAAAATCCTCATAGTTAACCAGCTGCAACAGAAATGGTATTCGATTTTTTCTTTAAATTATAACATTGTAGTGAAAATGACATTGATAATGATTCAGTCAACAGTGATGACAACAGATTGGTTTTAGTCAATACCAAAAGCTTTGAAAATCAATGTTTGCACGAGTAGAAAAACCACAAGGCTTCTACCAGCCACAAATAATACCCATGGTGAGAATTAAATTTAATTAAGTGGTTCATGTTCTTAGCACAGCACCTAGTACATTAATATTTCATTTACAAATATTTCATTCATATACAAATGTACATAATGGTAAGCACATCATTTAAAGATGCCCTGTTTGTTGGAAAAAATCTCTTATTTGTTTCAACTGGAATAAACTGAGGACCACTGAGTTCTGCTCACCAGTACCCTATTTCAAATAAGCTTTTGAGTGGTTACTTTATTGTTATCTAAGAGGGAGTGATGATGGTTTATGGTGAGTTCAGAGCCATTTGGGTCAATTTTTCTAAATCTTATTTTATTTCATTAGGAAAAATGTCTTCCCATTGTGAAAGTCAGCACTTTTCCTACCTGGCATCCTTGCTTTATTTAGGTGGAAATGGTTGCTAATCTTCCTCCCAGGCCAGCCCTTCTCCAAGTCTTCAGGCAACTGTCATGTACCAGCTGGCAGGGAGCTCTTGAGTTAAGAGACTCTTCTCAGGTTTTTCACATTTTCTTTATTAACAAGTTTATCCTTTTGATTTTTCCAAGGCCTCCCTTCTAAATGAAAAGTAAACATGCCATTGTCCTTGGATAAGAGCCTCTTTGACCTTCTCTCTGAGCATCTTATGAGAAGCAGATGCTATGTGGTTATAATTTGGATCTAGGGAAACACTTATGGGTTTATGTGTAAACCAGATGTTGACCAAAGTATCCTGGGTCCTTGAGATGTAGATAGAATCAGCTCTGATCCCTGTTCCATGGCTGGTGCAAGTCTAAAACTTCTGCCCTCCTCTCAGTTCCCTGCAGACTCATGGACAGTCTTGTCCTCATGGTCTCCTCTGCTCCTAGGCTCCAAGTTCTCACGTGCTTGCTCTCTTTGATCAGCACTGAAATTTACCAAATGCCAGTCTTAGTTTTGCTAGCAGTTTTTAATAAAACAAACAAACAAACATATTCTCAAAGTAGAAATGATTGTAATTCAATGAACTTAAAATATGGAACGAGAGAGTGCGGGGTACACCATAACTTCTATGCATTTCTGGTTTTGTATGCACTACATTCATTTCACCTTCAGGAATTTTCACTGTCTGTGTCTGTTCCATAAAACAAGATCCACCAAATGAGTCTGGCTTCTTTTGTTTGCCCAACTTCCTCTCTTCTTCTCATCCACTTCTCTATGAAGCTATAAATTCCTGTCTGTGATTTATGCAACACCATTCTTTCCCCAGATAAGAAAGCAAAACTCTGCCCCAGATCACCTTCACTCATTCCAGCACAGCAGTATTCAGCAGGATTCCTTAGAGGGTGGCTGCCTTAGCTAAAGGAAGTTTGTTCATTGGCTTGGTTTTATTTTGTTACAAATGAATGAAACTTTTGGTTCAGCATGGGACTCCAGGGCTGCATTGGTCATATTGAGGATTTAGTAGAGGCTAACTTGTGGAGTTCTGCAGGGCTGATCTATAAGGCCATTTGTAACTTCCTAGAGGAGGACAGAGGAACAAGGAGGAAATCACTGGAGCTTGTAGAAACTGACAACTGCAGAGAGAAATATTCAAGGTACAAGACAGAAATGACCGAGGAGAAACCATGGGAAGAGACAAAACTATAAGAAGTGTCACAAAACAGAGTGAAGCAGAAGGAGAAGCAAATTAAGCAGCTGGAAGAAGAGGGTGAGTTCATGACAAACAGAGAAAAGGAATAAAATGCTGAAGAAGCAGAGGGGAAGGTGGAGGTGGCAGAGAACAGAGGCCACCCTACCCACACGTTCTCCTGGCTCCCCCACCCTTTTGAAGTGTCACTTAACCTATAGGTCATTAGCAGTGTGAGCTAATGAAACAGAGCACAGGCTTGAGCTTTGGCCCAAATTGCTGAGTCTCTGCAGGCAGGTCATTTAATTGCTCTGTTTGATTCATCTCTAAAAGACAGAAATTAAACTGCTTGTAAAGGTCCCTTCTAGTTACGTAGCCCACGTGTTCCATAGGATCCAATAGCTTATTCCTAACTTTTCCTACCTACTGTGTACTATGTATCCTTTCTTTGCCATTCTTCTTAAACTAGTTGTAATAGAGGTCAGAAAACTCACACCGGACCAAGGGTCTATCAGTGACGTGAACCTTTTAGAGCTTTCAATGATACAAAGAGCCTGCTGCAGGATACATACCATAGGTTTTGCCACTCCTGGTCTATATGCTTTTGTGCTACCAGACAGCGTCACAACAATACCCAAAAAGAGGTACGATGTTCAAATTTATCTTCTTAGATAGACATGGTGGCACAGGACTCTAATCCCAGCTACTCAAGAGACTGAGACAGGAGAGTCTCAAATTCTAGTTCAGACTGGAAAACTTAGTGGGACCCTGTCTCAAAATAAAACTTAAAAAAGAGCCAGGGATGTAGATCAGTAGGAGAGCACTGGCTCAGTGAGCATGAGTCCCTGGATTTGATCCCTTAGTACTGAAAAAAAAAATTTTTAACCATGCTTTAGACACTTTTATGACTTATGTGAAATCACGTTGTATTGAAATATGGACTATCATTCATTACCATTCAAGTTTACCTGAAAAACAAAAATGCTATGTGAGTTTACATGGAGACGTATCTGCCTTGTCAGCATTCATCAAATACAGGAGGGCTACAGCCCTGCGTTACATGCTCTAGGGATTACCAGAATGAAAATAATGTGGCTGCAGAATCAGGAGCACCCCAGTCAAGGATGAAGAAGGCTAACAAGCAGAGTATGGAGCTGGAGAAGTTCCAGAAGGAGAATCCAGCACCCTTCAGCACCCTCCACCAAAGCCATAGATGCAAAACTTTTCAGGAAAAAATAATCAGAGAATTAGAGAATTTAATTCTCCAGCTGCTATGAGTGGCAGATAGATGTTCTTTTAACAGCTTTATGAAGTGAACCTCTAAATGTATAACTCAAGTCTTGCACCAAAGTGAAAATAGATATTTTTTTAAGAAAGGTGTCTTTTCTGTGCCTTTGAAATAAGAACGCACAAATCACACATTTCTTCACCTCTATGTAACCTTGTATTCACTTGTATATTTTTATTTTCATTTTTTACCATATGCCCATACAAAAAAAAAAAATGAGGAGAAAAAAGCTGGGAAATTAAACAAAAAGGCTAAGAAACTGATTAAGAGTACTAAGGATAGGAAATCACACTGCTATGCTTGGAGCAGGCTTTATTTATATAGAGCAAGCCTGGCTGTAGCAGATTAAGTGCCTGAGAATTAGGTCAGAGATTTGGACAGGCAGTTACAGTCCTCTAAGTTTTAGTGGAAACCCTGAGAAAAGGTTTCCATGGTCAAATCCATTTGAGAAATGTTACATGTATACCTTGTCTTTGATATTCAAAGTGTATACTAAAGACGCCGAGATTTCTTACAATAAAAAATAATAATGTGACTCGATACGCTTAGTCTTTCCCAAGTTCATTGATCCACAAAGCTTTTTTTTTTTTTTTCTCTTTTTCACATAATACCTACTGGCACATTACAGATATGGTATTCTGGGGACACACTAGAGTGACTGGCCCTGTATCAATCCAGTGTTCACGGTTAACTTCTCCTCTGTCATAAAGGATGAGACCTAAGAGTTACGTAACATTAAAAATAGAATTATTCCTGCTTGATGTTACTCTTCTTGAGGAAAAACAAGGATGAAAGGAGGAGGGGTGTTTAATCCTACAGACACTTTCCTGCTGGAAATAAAAAGGTGAAGGTTAGTCCAAATGTTGATATATTTATTATTGTGGGAATCCTTTCTGTCGCTGGCTGTTGTTCTGGACAAGGGAAGGGCCACATGATGTCAAGCATCTTCTGTATGGTAATTGTCTGGCCTCTCTCCTGCTCATAGTCATCTTTCCTTTTTAATTCTTTAGGGAGGTAATCTTGATTTATCATTAATGTGAGAGTGTGTAGTTCTGTTTATAAGAGTTACAAAAACAAACCTTCTCAAGACAAAATGGAAGTAACTAGCACCAGAATATGGAATACTAGTGTTCAGGCAGTGTAACACTGTCTGTGAAAATTGTTACAAGAGTCTCTTTCAGGATATGTCACCAACTTGCTGATATGTGCCTTCCTACATCACTTAACTATAAGTCATGGGTGCCTTATTTCCTTTTATCATTTTTATTTTTATTTTTATTAGTAAATGTTTGCAATCTATATTGATTACTTTCATTCTGGCGAGTTGGTACATGTATAGAACAAATCATTTATTTTTGCCAGCATCAAATTAATTAATTAATTAATTAATTTTTAAGTCTTTGTCAAGCTAAACATCATAAAGAGAGATTAACAGCTAGACTAACAGACCAAAAAACATATACAACACATACAATGATTGTACTAAGTCAAGAAACAGTTTTAGAAACATTATGATTGCCTTACTTCTGAAATGAGAGTGTAGGACTTGACTTGCCTCATCAACTCTAACAGAATAGGGACCAGGATGAAATTGTGCTTAAACGTTCTGGCTTTAGAATCAGACCAGTCTGAATTTAAACGCCAGCTTCACTGTTTACTTTCTGCATCCTTGGACAAACTATGGAACTTCTTCTTACTTGAGAATAGTCATCCCAACTCTCCATTAGTATTTAGTTGGTCTAATGTATGTGGATTAAATGAGCTATATTAAAATGCTCATATTCTGGCACATACAGTGATCTATAACTATTCCTATTATTATGAACTTCCTGTGCTACTCAGTTACGTGTATCCAAGTCATGGAGGGACAAGGCTCAAAAAGGACAAGATTGGGCCACATAAAGTCAATGGACATGTGACACAGAGTAGCTTGGTCCTGCTATCCAATAGCAAGTGCCAGAAATTTCAACTGTTAGGTCATTCATGGAGTGCTTAAAATGAATTAATGAATACTATTTAAATCAGATAGTTTCATCATCTATGAAAACTTATTAATGGTCTCTCATTGCATCTAAAATGAAATATCAATTGTTGATCACCCTGTTATCATCTAATTCAGGTTTCCTCCCTCCAGTCCCCTCCTCTCTCACTACTAAGCAACCTGCTCTGCTTTCAGAATTGTGCCTGTGCCACTGCCTACACTGCTCTTGCCTTCATTCTTTACCTGGACAATTTTTTCTCCTCTTCCAGGTCTCAATTGAAATGTCACTTCCAAAGAGCAGGCTTACCTAAAACAGTTTATTATTTCCCCTACTCCCCACTCCTCAATCCAGTTATCTAGAACTCTGTCATCAATACGTTTGCCAGTCTATTTGAGTCCAATTCAATATCCAAAGTTCTATCCTAACAGTAGCAATTTATGTACATGGGGGAATCAACCTGATATGATTTCATTGCTGATCTTTTTGTTTCAGAGCTCAGTAGCCCCAACTATAACCCATATCTATTAATTAAAAACCTAGAAAGAAATAATCTTATTGATGCAGCTAAAGTATGGAATCACCACTATCCAATCAATAGCAGTGAGGAGGCGGAGCCATGTCATGCAAATGTGACCTACAGTTGAATAAATGGGCTGGACAGATATTCCAGGACATTCAGGCATATTCAAGGCCTGCAGCATAATCAAACTTTTGAGCAAAAGCTACAATATTTGTGCCCATTCAAGACACACTAATCATCTCCTTCTCCTTGCTTGTAAGGTGTCCATGATGCCCACAAAACCTCCTAAGTAGCAAAGACCATGTCCTTCTTTCTGACTACATTTCCAGCTTCGATCTCTTTGTACTGTGATTTTCTGTAACAAGGTTCACCTCCTCTACTAAGCTAGCACCTAAAACCGTGCCTAGCTGTGTTTGATGTTCAACAGTTCTTCTATAAATGAATGAATAAATTAATGCTTGATTAAATGCATGAATTAATTAAAAATAAACTAGGAGCCATTGTTTACTGTCAATAAAAGAAGAACAAAGAATCACATTGTGCAATGTTGAATGAGGCATTAGAGGTGCTGGTGTAGAGTCATGGGTAGAGAAATAATACAATCTGGGTATCTGGTGACTAACACATGATAAATTGTTATAATTGGTAGTTAATTGTGATGATGATGGTGATAGTAATGAGGATTATTGGACTTGGTGATGAAGTACATAAAATTATCTTTCCACTTCTAATAAGAAAACAAAAGTTGTCCAATGCCATGATCTTCTCTCCACACACTTTTAAGGGTCACTTTTTGTAAAGGTTGTCATCTCTGGTTCTATAGGAAGATAATTAAAGTGAAAATATCTGCATTTTAGAGGATACGTTAAGCTAAATTGAAATTCAAATCAAAGAAATAATTCCATTTTTGTCCTAAACATCTTGAAGCTCTTTTGGTCTTCAGCTGGGGAGGGTAATCTAGTTTTTATCACTTACTTTGTGAGAGTACAGCTGTGTCCTTTTGCTGAAGCAGCTGGAATTTATCTCATTTCCAAAGCTTTGCTTCAAAATTTGGCTTTTCCCTTTTTTCCAGGCCTGGTGTAAATAAGGACATGGGCTAAGAGAATGAAAATATAAACTAAGAGCAGCCAGCTAAGGAGTTCTGAAGTCTGTTTTCATTATGAGCATTGCTGGGACTCCAATCCATCATCAATTTCCCAGAGATGTTTAGATATCAGATGGGAGGCCAGTTACACATAGTCTGTAGAAAGAAACCTGCGTCAAAAAAGATGGAAATGTGGAAAAAGGTCTGTGGAAAACTGAAATTAATGGTATATGTTCTTAGAATGCCTTGAACTGAACAGAAAAGCCATAATAATTTAGGTAACATGACCGAAGCCCTTTGGGGAATAACCCATGTCCAATAATCCTGTAAAAAGGCTAAACGTTGCATTGGACCCTCATAATGAATGTTGTTATATTAGACATTTGTTTATTTTAATTAGCAAAATTATATCTATCACATATTACGTGCTTTAAAATCTGTATACATTGTGGAACAGCAAAATCAACCTAATTAACTATGTATTATCCTCATAATTTTTGTAGTGAACACACAAAATCTACTCTCAGTGATTTTCAAGAACACAATATGTTTTTATTAATTGTAGTCACCATCTTGTAAAATAACTCTCTTGATTTCTCCTGTCTAACTGACAGTTTGTATCTTCCAACCAAGATTGCTCAAGCCCCCAGCACTCATGCCTGGTAACCGTTATTCTGTTTCTAAAGTGAACCTCACTCATTGACTTTCCAAATCAGAAATATTGGGAAATGGTTGGTAAAAGAAAAGGAATTTTCTTCCCACAAACTAATAATAGTAATGGTGATTTCATTTAAAAATTGAATTATTTATTAATAATGAGCATAATTATTAATATAATTTGACAGCTTAAAATTAGACAAATGAATTTGAATCTCAGCTCTTGCCACTTACTAGTCACATAGGCTATAAATCAATCTTTCTTTGCCTCAGTTTCCTTGCTTATAGTATAAAGTTAATAATAGTATCTATCAGGCTGGCGATTTAGCTCAGCCTGGCAAGTGTGAGGTCATGAATTCGATTCCCAGTGCCAAAATAATAATGACAATAATAATAATATCTATCTCATGAAACTTTGTGAGGATTAAACCAATAGTGCATGGTATAGAATAAGTGTCAAAAGCCCAATTATTATTGAGCTCTTGCTATGTATCTGGAAGAACAAAACTAATATTACATTCCCTCTGTCAATTCAATGAACTATTCTCTGTAACTAGATTCATTTTGTAAATATAGATCTGAGACTTAAGTAACGTCCTTGAGATCATATTTTCTGTAAGTAGAGGAAATCAGTCTTGAACTCAGGTACATCTGACATTCAAATTTCTGCTCTTAATCACTGTTCTCTCCAGCACCTTGGATGATGGGTGGGATGCATGAGAAGAGGCGGACAGATGGGAGATGGGGCAAAAGAAAGAAGAAAAGAGATTCAAGCCCTCAAACAAATAGTCCACTTTGTGATCCATATTACAAATTCAGAGAGAAAGATTTATAAACCAAGATGTCTCAAGAGAGGAGAGGCTCTTGGAACAAATCTTATTGTCTTCTCCAAATTTCTTCCAGATTGTTACATTTTTAAACACGGACAGTCTGATTAAAACTAAAGTCCCTTTAACAAGGTTCTGCACAATTGAGTGAGCCCAGGATAGAGCTTGAGTACTGAAAAAGTGGAAAGGGTACAGAAGGGAATAGAGCACTTGCATAGCATGGCAGGGAGCAGATTTATGGTGGCGGGGGTTAGAGTCCATAAGGTTTAAATACGCAGGGGTTTTGTATCCCAATCAGCTGCCTATTCTTCTGCCCTCTTGTTTTGTTTGATGAACAAAGCATGGGCAATCACTGTTACAGTCAAAGCTCTGAGAAGCTGACCCCAAGGTGGGTTTAATGCACAGTTTATTAGACAGGTTCACCTCTACTGGGGCGGGGGTGGGGAAGGGAGAGGTTGAGCTGTAAAGCAAAACCAGCAGGCTCAGCTGATGCCATGAGAGCCAAAAAGTTCTGGAGCAAAAACGTCCCATCAGATTTAATCTACTTTGAGCATACTGGACCTTTGTCTTCTTACCCAGATGAATCACCTGTGTGGGATATGGAAAATGTAGTTTGGTTCAGCTGAGGCAGATTCTATAAGGGCTGAGAGCTGAAGGTTGGCTGTGATATGGTTTGCACCTTTGGGGGCAACACCTCTCCTAGAAGAGGGATGTGAGTATGCACCTCGCTGTCCTCCACAGCCAGGTCAGGTTCTCTCTGCCTCTAGTTAAGCAACTACTTGATACAAAATCACCCACAAGATATGGATTCCTGGGCCCTAACTTCCCTCCATGAAGCAGATAAGGCCCAGAAATCTGCATCATAATAAACTCCTCCAGTAATTCTGGTTTATAAAAGGTTGAGTATAGCCATACATATGAGAATAAAGAAAAATGTCCTTCCAAACAAAGCAGGAACTTGAAGAAGAATTCCCAAATTCTGCCATCAACCCTACAATGCTCAGTGTAATTTACAAAACAAACTGCAGCCCCCTGTGCAACTCCTATGAGAGGATTTCAGCCCCTGAATCTGGAGCGCTATCTGGGGTGTGTGTACCAGCCTACAAATCCGCCTGCATGCTTAGAGGGTGATGAGCTTCCAATATGTCAGTCCCAGCCTGGCAGGTCCTGCAATGCAAGGGCTGACTCATCCTGCCAGAAAGGTCTATGGGTTCCTTTGTGTTTGTCTTCTGTGGGACTCTTGTTGCTTCTGAAGCACTGTGTGTTAATAGAATAGTTCAGATAAATCACTGCCTTGTATAGGAAGCTTTGGGAGGTTATTCGATAAGCTCCCAGCTCCACTCACCCTGAGCAGCCCAATGTGCACAGAGGACTTTAATCTCTGCTCAAGTGCATCACATTTCTACACTCAGCTGCTCATCTGTAGCCATGCTCTGGGCCACTGTCATCCTTACCCCTCTTCTGTCTTCTTTCTGATAAGGAAAGTCCAAGGCTAGCAGCAATACATCAACCCAAACACCTTAAGTCCAAAGTAGAAATTGGACCAGCCATCAACATAAAATCTGGAAAACAAGAAAATTTGCCTCTTAAAAAAATGTTGATATCTGTCAGCGTACTATATGAGACTTAACACAGTTCATAGACTTTGACTACACTTGTTGAAAATAGTGATAATAACAAATATGTGAAAAGCACAAGGATGTTCACTACAGAATTATCTGTAATGGTGACAAAAAATGGAGAAAAGTTAAAGGTCCAACAAAAACAGAATAGTTCAGTATACAATATTACAATATTTAGTTATCAAAATGCTTATGGAGCCAGGCATAAGACTCTGGTGCCACACTCTGGGAGTTCGTCCTCACTAGCTGCACAGAGCATCTGAGCTCTGCACAGCCCAGCATATCAGTGCAATCCATCAGGAGGCTGGAACACCCATCCAGTCTCACAGGACACAGAGGCACCGAACCCAGCCCAGTCCAGGACCTCAGAGTCACTCATCAGGGAGTGACCAGCATGGCAGAAGGGTCTGGGAGAACCTGAGCTCTGCCCATCAGAGCAGAAGGCCCCAGTTCCATAGTTCAGGGCTGTGGCCCAGCTAGTCACCCAGCAGGTCCTGGAGGTTCCAAACTCTGCCCAGTCAGGAGCAAGGCCCCGGCACCATATGCCAGTGGCATGCTCTGGCTAGCCCCATGCTCCAGAGGCTCTTAACTCCTTGAAGCCAGGCAAAAAGTCCTGGTGGTGCCACACTCTGGGATGTGCTCTGCATAGCCACCTAGGTCCTAGAGGCTCTAAACTCCTCAGCCAGGCACAAGTCCTCAGCACCACACCCTGGGGGTGCATCTCTGCTAGCTACCTCGGTTGTGGAGGTTTGGAACTCCACTCAGCCAGGTAATAGGCGCTACCAACATACTCCAGGGGTGTGACCCTGAGAGCTGCAGAGAGGATACAAACTCTGCCCAGCCCAATGTCCCAGAGCAACCCAACAAAGTACATCAGGGGAACACACGACCAGCCTCACAGGCCAAAGAGTACAAGGCTCTGGTTCCATAGTTTGGGGGTGTGCCCCAGCTAGCCACAGGGATATTGAAGGATTAAAGCTCTACCCAGCACAGCATTCCAGTGGAATTCATTGGGAGGCTACCTGCCCAGCCACATAGGTCCCAGGGGAAAATGACAAAACAAAAAAGCAAGATGTAGTCTCAGTCCTCCAGCCCACCAAGAACAAACTCAAGAGACACTGAAATAGAAGACACTGGAAATCATACAACTTTCTGAAATGATAGCAGCTGAAGTAAAGAAACAACTCCATAAAGCTATAGAGGAAATCAGATCAGAAATAATCTCTCAGGTAAAAAATGAAATGACAAACATTATAAAAGAAATGTTGTGTGTATCTAAAGAAGATCAAGATAAAAAATAGAAGAACATAAGAAAATGATGGAAACTTTGAATGAACAAGATAAGACAGAATTAGAATGTATGAAACAGATTCAAAGGGATATTCAGGAAATTAAAAATTCCATTGAAAATTGGCAAAACTGCTTGAATGAAACTGAAGACAGACTCTCAGACCTTGAAGACAACATAGAAGCTAATACTCATGAAAGAAAAGATCTCTTAAAAATAATAAGCAGGGCATGGTGGTGCATGCCTTTAATCCCAGCACTCAGGAGGCTGAGGTAGGTGGAGTGTTGTGAGTTCAAGGCTGGCTTGGGATACAACATGAGCAAGGCTGGCCTGCACTATATAGTGCGACCCTGCCTTGAAAAAAATAGGACCAGGAATTTGGCTCAGTAGCTTAAGCACCTGCTTGATAGGCACTAGGTTGTGAGTTTGATCCCCAGTACCAACAAAAAACAACAACAACAACAAAAATAATAAGGAACCAGGAAACAACAATTTGACAGCTGAAAGATGATGCAAAAATAAACAATATAAGATTGATAGGTATTAATGAAAAAGCAGGGGTCAATACAAATGACCTGCAAAGGCTGTTTGCAGAAATAATAGCAGAAAATTTTTCAAACATGAAAAGAGAACCTGATATTCATATAAGTGAGGCATACAGAAGCCAAATTAAGCATAACCAAAATAAACCTTCACCCAGACATATAATAATCAGAATATCAGAAATTCAGCACAAGAACAGAATACTAAAAGCTGTCAGGGAAAAGAAACAGATCACCTATGCAGGAAAATCTAACAGAATCACAGCAGACTTCTCAACACAAACCTTCAAGTCAAGAAGAGCTTGGAGTGAAGTATTTCAAATCATGAAAGAAAACAACTTTCAGCCCAGATTGATGTATGCTACAAAGTTATCTTTAAAAATTGATGGAGAAATAAGATACTTTCATGACAAAGAACAACTGAAGAAATTCATGGCCACCAAACAAACACTACAAAGAGTAATGAAAGACATTCTAGAAAGAGACAAAGATAACTAATAATCCCAAGAACAACAGCAGAAGGAAACCACTAAGCAGGGCAAACAATTAAACAGAAAAAGTAGAAAACCAATAACAGAAAGACAACATGACATGGATAAGTCAGTACATATCAGTTGTATCAATCAATGTAAATGGTTTCAACTCACCAATAAAAAGAAACAGACTGGCAGAGTGGGTTAAGAAACAAAACCCAACAATATGCTGTGCACAAGAAACACATTTAACTCAAAAGGAAATTCACAGACTAAAAATCAAAGAATGGAAAACAATACTCCATGCAACAGGAACCCAGAAAAAATCAGGGGTAGCTATTCTGTTTGCAGACAATATGAACTTCAAACCAAGAATAATCAAAAGAGATAAAGAAGGTCATTACATACTTGATAGGGGAAAACTTGAAGAGGAAGAGATTACAATCATAAATATATATGCACCAAATATGGGAGCACCCAACTATGTAAGACAAATCTTAATAGACATGAAAAATGAAATAAATAATAATACAATTATAATGGGGGACCTTAACATCCCATTGTCAAAAACAGACAGATCAACCAAACAAAAAATCAGCAGAGAAAGAACTGAATCAAGCTTGTGAACAAATGGACCCAGTAGATGTGTACCGAGTATTCCACCCAACAATATCAGAATATACATTCTTCTCAGCTGCACATGGATCATTCTCCAAAATAGATCATATATTAGCCCACAGAACATGCTTAAGTAAATGCAAAGGAATTGAAGTAGTTTCATGCATATTATCTGACCATAGCACAGTAAAATTGGAAATGAATGACAAAAACCCCACAAGAACCCCATAAACACATGGAAATTAAATAACACTCTCCTAAACAATCAATGGGTCACAGATGAAATTATGGAAGAAAATAAACAATA
>RJWM01006471.1:0-84248 GCA_004363535.1 Dasyprocta punctata
ATAAGAACCTATGCAGCTGCTATTGCCCTCAACTATTACCTCTTTTGTCCACTTTAAGTTGTTTTATAACACCAAACTGAAATAGATTTTATCATGTCGTTATTTATGAGAAATGCTCTTAGATCAGAAACATTTGACAAACACCATCTGCTCTGCCTTCCTAACATCTTTCTCCACCCTCAAGTGAGGCTGCTTCCCAGGCCCCTGAGAATTTCTTCAGCGGGCTCTGCTTCCATTTGCTTGGGGGCTGAGGGACCATGGGACTGTGGAGGGCGGATTTCCTATTGGGGATCATTGGCCTTTTCAATCTTCCTAAAATATACTGCCACTATAGCTACATTGCCTCTGGAGGAATGCCTAACACTTCAAAATGCGATTCATGCCCCTTTCTTAAGTAGACTGTTAGTCTTCTGAAGTTTGTTTTCTACTGTTTGAGCTCTCTTGATCATACAGTAGAGCCTGCCAGGCTTGGGGACTTGATACTGTAGTTTCTCTTCAGGTTACATGACTTGATCTTTAAACTTGCTGATTGCCATGCACTAGGACCACAATTTGAGGCTCCTAAGGGACTTAAAATGGTGACAGTGACTGAGTGAATTGAGGGCTAGACTGAGGTTGATATTAATTTTTAGCTGTGTTTTCCAAGTGGGTCATGAAAATACTTCATCTCTCCAAAGCAGTGGCGGGGCCTTCCCCATCCCTTGCGTATTAGAAGGGTCTCCAGTTCTGATTAATCCCTGGTTGATCCTGCCTCCATTAGACATGGGTTTGAATGCTGGGCACCATGACCCTTGTTCCAGGACTGCTCTTCCATTAATGTCAGTTGAAAGAAGATGGCACCGTGCAGGAAGAGCCTAAGATCTGAGTGCTACAGTGTCAGCGACGTCTGCATGCGCTGTGTGCATCCCTGGGTGGCGCTTCAATGTCACTTTCATTCTAATCTGTCACCAGATGAGGTTTCTTGGAGATTTTCACGCTAGGGAATCCTCACAAAATTTCCCTTATGCTTAGCTCACCAGAGGTGAGCAGCACACTGATGGATAAAGATCCCGCTTCTCAGTTCCCAGAAGATCAAGTAGGGAGTTTTCCTAAGTCACCCCGTACCTCTAGCACGGAGGTCAACACAGGCCACATGCCTCTTCCCGCAGCAGTTCCCTGTCCTTTCTCTTCTGTGGGGAGATTTCATGATGTTTTCTCTGTGCGTCTCCCTAGAATAAAAATTCTTGCTAAGGTGAATACATGCACTCCATCTGGAAGACTCAGTGAAAAGCCCATATTCTAACCATTGTACTCTACAGTTCAGGAACTGACTCCTTTTTAGACCTCTTTGACTATAGTAAATACACTATTTCTTGGTGGTGGTGTCCAGGGATAATGCCCCCAAAGTAAATAAGTTTTATTTTAAAGACATTTTATTCATAGATGAAGAAAAAACAATTTTCAATAAATCATGGGGTAACAATGGTGCATGTATTGCGCATTGTCATCCCCAAGTCATTTGCCCAGAGCACAAGACATCTGCTTTCAATTGTCTGAAGAATACCAGCACAAAACTTTCTCATCAGCAAACTTGGAGAAATCAGTAGTATAGCTATCTTAACTATTTTTAATACACATATATTACACATATATGCTCTTTCGTTTTGTTATGCTAATGAAGCAATATGATGTTTACTCGTCTTATTTCACTATAAGTAAGTTTGCAAGGTGCATCCATTTCCCAATAAGAGTCCAGTTTATCATTATTTATGGGTGAATAGTAAATCTCTTTTTTAAACAGAAAAGAGATTACAGTAAAACAGAATTTCAAAATAGTAAATAAGTCTCAAAGTGAATCCCAATTACATTTCAATAAAATGCCCTCAGCTGGTGTGGTGGCGCATGCCTTTAATCACAGCACTCGGGGGGCTGAGGTAGGAGGAGCGTTGTGAGTTCGAGGCCAGCTTGGGCTACAACATGAGTGCAAGGCCGGCCTGAGCTATATAGTGTGACCCTGCCTCAAAAAACTAGGGCTGGGAGTTTGGCTTAGCGGCTTAAGCACCTGCCCTGGCAGGCGCAAGGTTGTGAATTCAATCCCCGGTGCTGCAAAAAATAAAATAAAATGGCCTCAATCAGGGCTTACTTTTTAAATACTAGATCATCCTGGGTAAGGATGGAAAATTATGTAAGATGGCTCATCCCTTCCTTGTCAAGTTTTCTTCTTCTTTAACCTAAAACGTTCAGGTGAATTTCTAAGCCAAGTTTAATGGCTGAGTGTGGGCCAATTGTGGAATGTTTGCAGCCGCCCCTATTTACCCTGATACTATGATATCTTTTAGCCATCGTATCTCGCATCTCTGGGTGGGTGTGTTAAGCTCCCAAGTTTGCATTTCATGTATTAGAAATATTTGAACTTGTGAACAGCTGCCACCCAATTCTTTGTCCACATCGATGGAGTTGGGAGAGTTGAAGGACTTGTATAGTTGTCATTAGAGGCAAGGGCTGGTTCCCTTCTAAGAAGGGATGATCTAGGTAGAAATTCTATATTCTTCAGAGCCTAAGGGCTCCATAAGTTTGTGCTAGTTTTTTTTTTTTTCCTGGAGGGAGGCAGAAAATGCCTCCAGTAGCAGGCTCCCCAGAGAGGTTATGAGACCCAGGACTTGTTGACCAAATTAATTTGGGAGCATTAGTCACAGGAATGTAGTAGGGAATGTTTAGATTGGCATTCACTCCTTTGAGGGTTGCTTACATAAGACAAGTTGGGTATATTTTATGCTCAAAATGATTGAAGCCTGTGAAGAGATACCTGCAGTGGGGCCTGATTTTCCTTTGTATTGTCAGGAATTTTGGGACCCTAAGTGTCCAGAATTAGACTGGGAACACTGAAGGCTTGGAAGAGCAAAACCTATCAAAGGAGCCAGCCACTTCCTGCTCACTACAAAGTTTCATGGATTTTGATGACTATGGCAAAGGTGTCCCTTCTCTTTCCTGGTGCTCATCACTGGTGAAAAGAAACACAACTTGGTTATTCTCCTGCAGGGTTTTTCCCACGTGAGTTTTCAGAAGTAGGTGAGAGAATGGTTCTGTGGCTTCCCGAGATGTTTGCGTGGAAGGTGTCTCCATGGTTTCCCAGCCAAAGCCCCTGGTCATCCCCTGGGGTTCAGGCAGCCCATGAGCTCCAGATACAAGCACCATAGTTTGTAGCACTGCCTCCTGAGCACATCTTTATTGCAGTCTTTAGATCTTTGAAAAACCCTTTGATACATTTGGATAGCTCTGAGTCAAATAGTGAACCATGCCATTATGATCCCATGAGTAAGAGGTAGCTTGGGAGGCAGGCTGCTGTCCTCCATCGTGTTTTGGTCTTTGGCTACCCGCCAGGTTGTTGATTACCCATGAGCCACGCATACATTGTGACAATCATCCTTCATGAAAACTGGACAAAGTCTCTCATGCAGCCTGCATGTCTGTCCACAGGAAGGATTCCCGTACCTGTTCTTTCAAGTCCCCAGTGCATGGGGCTGTGACTCAGTGATCGCTTTGTATTGCTACTGGTGTGCTCTGCCAACTGTAGCCATCTTTAAGCATATCACAAGATGCTGCGATTTTATTGAAACCTAGTGAAGCAACAGAAGGATTCAAATCCATTTGTTCATGAAAAAAGCGGGGGTTTTTTGGAGTTACTCAGAATTGTTTTTCATTTGTTTGGTGATGCTCCATCTTGATGCCCACCTGGGACCCACGTCATTGATCATGAACTGGGTTTTTTCTGAGCTGTCAAATGTTTCGTTCCATCATCCTATGGTCAGTTTTGTTCTTTAGCAGAGCCCAACAGCAGCACAGAAGTTCTTACTCAGGAGAATAGGGTGTGGGTTCCGTCTAGTAGCCCAGGTGTGTGGGCTGAGGTTTCTTGTTGGGATTGCACCAGGCTGCTTGTAGCGTCCATTTGTCATGGGCAACTCTGGGGTCCAAGTCTTCTGTCCCATACAGACCAAGGCAGCTTGGGCCTGATGTCAAGCCTTCTCTTCCTCTGGGATATACTTCCAAGTGGCAGTCTATGGATTACTTGGTAAGTGGGTCTGAGCAACACCTAAATCTACATGTATGTCCAAAGTGGGGGTTTTGCCTCCCAAATCTAAAAATATGCACCTAGTATCAAGCCACCTGCAGTCTGGTGGGCAGGCGCAGGGTATAGCCCTCACCACTCCAGTGCGTGTCTTCATCTGCTGAGGCCCTGATAGGACAGGGCTGCGCTTCGGAGGTGGAGATCGATCTTGCACTTCTGGTGCTGTGGTATGGCTTGCTAAGTCATCTTAAGGTTCTTGCTTCTTGTTGTGCAACAATAAAATCTAATAATGGCTTCAGTGATATGGAGCAGTGTGGCGTGAAATGTGATATCAAGACGTGAATTACTGTGAATTCATTGACAAGGCATGAATTGACCTAGTTGTGAATTGAAGTTGGGCTATTTCTGCCAATGAAGCCAAGCTTCAGTGGGTGTACATCAGTGTGCTAACACTTGCTAGTCTATTGCATATTTTGCGATTAATATTACCAGATAAGTGAGGTTAGGGTCTTCTAGTATTTTTGTGCCAAAAGTTGAAAATGTTAGGTATCTTTCACTTAGATATTCCTCACCTAGTCTATTTCCTGAGGTATGGTCATTTGATAAGGTAGGGCCAGTTGAATGCATCTTTAGAAAGCATTTCCAGATACCTTAGCAAAGACGTCCACATTAATGTTTAGGTATAAATATAGTAGACCAATGATTGAGTTCTTATTGGATATTAGAACAATAACGAGTATTCTTCCACTGTATTTTTAAAATTGTAGTGAGAATATTTACCATGACCTTTGCTCTCACCGATAGTGCATTGTGCACTTTAAAGCTAATTCACCATATGAACAAGTTGCTCAGCTTCTAGAGCTCACCACATAGAATTGAAAACCTTACACCCCTGTAACAGCTCCATTGACTTCTCTAATGGTTCCATGGTACTTAGTGATAATGGTAGTGGCTCCTCTTAAATTACCTTTTGTCTGCTGCAAACTGCAGGGTTCGTTGCCAGATGTACCTTTCTCACACGGAAGTGGGCATTTAGGGAGCAAGAAGTCCTTGTTAGCCTAGGTTTAAGTAGGGATGCAGTGGTTGCCTGAAGCTCACAGACTTGCTAGTGGGAAATTGTGCATATGGCTCAGCTGTGCTGGTCTGAGACTCTGAATGCTAATGAATTGCTCTTTCCAGAGGTTTTTGACATGAAATTTTTCTTGGATCTCAAAGTCATAGAAATAGCTTTTCGTATATGATGTGGCATCACTTTGGCTCTGTTGCAAAGAACATACAGTCTCCCTTGAATCCCCCATTCACACATGTAAATGTAAATGAAGGTCTTGCTTATGCTAGATGATTAAGAGGTCAACCTGCTTTGCAATGATCAGAAGACCATTTTTCTTTGAGCGGGAAAAGTCATGTATTAAGGTTTGCCAGTGAAACAGAACCAGTAGGGTATACAGATGTAGAAACAGACTTCCAGGAATTGGCTCACACAGCTGTGGGTGTCGACAAGCCTCAAGCTAAGCCATCAGCAAACTGGAGCCCCAGGAAGGCTGGTGGTAGAAGTTAATCTCAGTCTGAAACTTTGAGGTCCAAGTGAACGGGTCGTGTGACTTGTACTTGGAGGCTGAAGGCCTGAAAATGAGAACCTCTGATGTCTAAGGATGGAAAGAGATGAATATGTGGGAGGTCCTGGTTTAGGAGAGGGAAATAATTGTTCTTTGGCTCTTTCTGTTTGGGTCCTCAAAGCACTAGATTATTCCTACTGACATTTATAAAGATAGACCTGTACTGGTTCTACTGGCTCAAATGTGAATCTCTTGCAAGTACATCTGCAGATGTCCAGAAATGTTTACTGTATGTCTGGCAGTCTCTTGGTGCAGTCAAGTGGGCACTGTTGTAGTCAGGACAATCATGTACAGGATGCATAATTTATGGTATTATTTATAATTGTCGCCCAATAAGTCAAATACAAAGTGCAGGAAGTCTGCCCCCACACTAAAGACCTACAGAATCTGAGTGCCTGTATTCCGCAGCAATGTCCTGCATAAGTCCAGCTGAAAACTTGGAGCCCATGACAGTACCCTTCATGAGTCCAACTGGGCACCCAGAGCCCATGGCAATGACTCATTCAAGAGTCTCTCATGGATCTACTCAGGGAAGGCCCACAGGGCAGCATTGGAGGCTAGATAATCTCTGCAGTGGGATGAAGGATCTGTGTCAGCAGGCTGAGGGATCTGCACTGGAGCCAGGAAGTGACACTCAAGGACCACAGCCGTCCTCAGCAACAGTTAAGTCCTGAGCTCCGATAACAATCGAGTTCATATCAGGAAAGCCAACATGACGTGCTCTTGTAGGAGAACCAACAGCATCACCTCTTCCTCTCCAGTTCCCCTTTTCATGTTGTTGGCAACAGTCCTCAGATGGGCCCTCCATACTCGGCCATATGCTGATTCAGATCAGCTGGGTGTTACATGTTGACTACCAATTTTCAATCCGCCCCATGTTCCTTCCGTTTTTAAACCTCATGGTCAGATAGAGATGGTGTGTTCTTCAGGTCTCTTGGTTGTCATCCTAGGCCAGTGGTGTCAAATGTGTGGCACGGGTGCTGCCACAGAATGCTGTCACTGAAAGCACCAAAAGGTTTGCCATGACTGTCTTATGCCAAGGCTAATCCAGATGATGAGTTTGGGTAGATTCCTGTCCTGATACTCTAAGAGTAATGTTCCAGAGCTATTTTGCTCAGGTTTTTGCTCATAGCTATTGTATGTCCGAATGGCAGTTGGGACCATCATCCAAGCTGCTTCTGGACTCTTAGTTCTCCATGTGCCCTCCCTGATAATCTTCTTTGTCTCGAATATCCTTCCCACCTGAGAATATTTGAGTTGGACCCAGGGAGTTTTCTAGCTTCACATCAAGGATTTTGTTGTGCATGTGGTGATCTCAAGTAACCTCTAAGGCTGTTTAATAAATATTTACTGCACCTGCAGCATCTTTTCCCGTATCCCCATTCCTGAAGTTTCTCATCTCGGGGCTTGTAGCTTTGTCCCCTTCCCTGTGATGAAGGGCTGAGGATAGGAGCCCAGTGATCCGAGTTCCAGGGTTGGTGTCTTCCATGGGCCAACTTGGTACTTAGAATGAAGGCAGAGCTCTCTGCTGCTGGTCTGGATGGCTGTTGCTGTGATTGCCTGGGGCACAGGATCCTGGATAGAACCCTAAAAGTGACCTTCCTTAGTATAGCGAGTGGGTTGAAGGAGTACTGAGTGAATGTAGAGTGAGAAAACCTTTGGTTTCTGTCCCATGTAAGGAGTGGCCTGTGTCCTTTTGGCTCCTAGAAGTTGCATGTGTCATCTCATAGTAGAAAAAGCTATGAACGACTTCATATTGGGCAGTTCCTCCTGATGCTTTGATTCAAGCCACACCATTTGAAAATCGCATTTGTACCTTCTGGAATAAGCTGGAAGTATTTGAGGAAAAAGATTGTGATTTACTGATCCCCACCCCCAACAGTGGTCAAGAATGCTTCATAAGTGACTAGAGGAAAAACTTGGTGTATGTTTCATTTCACTCATTTTTTGTCCTCATAATCACTTGTTCTGAAGCAGACTTTTAGCTCTAGCCTGAGGATAGGTGTTGAATTAACGTCATGACCTGCAAACTCGTCAGTGTGCAGTCCACAGATGAGGGAAAGTGTGTGCTACATGGCACCTTCCCAGTCTTAACTTTTCTTTGGCTCATGTTGAGTACTCTTCTGGGAAGTGCTTTTCACAAGTCTCCAAGGAACAACACTACAGTGGAAAAGCTCAGCCTTTGTGTCAGACAAGCGTTCAGTTTGCTCATGGGAGGTGGGAAGGGTCCCTTCTCCTGGGGCAGCTCTGCTGACCCTCATCCCGCTGTGAGGCAGGGTCCTGTTGCTAAGCCCCAAGCATAAGCCTTCCATCATTTTCAGATACTTAGAATGTCTGGGGGGGTACACGGCTCAGCTTTGAATGCAGAGGGCTCTGTGCTCAGGCTATATCTAGAAAAATGGGTCCAATTCTTTCAGCCGAGATATGCTTCTCTGGGGGAAATTATGGTTGTTGGAAGCAGGGGAGTGTCTTCTGGAATACAGATCAGTCTCCTTGTCTCTGAGCTTCTCTTGGATTGCAGAGCTGTAAGTGTGTAATGTCCACACTGAGTGATCATGAGTATCTTCAGGTTCTGTCTATGCACCCTGTGGCAAATTGCCTTTTTTACTGTCAACATGCCATTCAGTAGTATAGACCTCACCTATATATGCACTTCTGCCCTCTGATCTTTTTCCTTACTAATGCTCTCATTGCTTGATTCTATGGAAAAATGGCCTTGGAAATGACAATGCCTTAAGACTTGAGTTGTCTCTGCTGTGGGAAGGCCCCAACACTGTTTCACTATTCTTCCCCTCCAGTGGACCTTCCCTGGTAAGGTCCTTGTTTGGGCACCACTTGTAGCAAAGCAGCTGCCGGAAATGCCTAACCAGAGAGAGTAAATGGAGATTAAAGACGGGACACATAATTTTGCTTGTTTTTTTTTTTTTGTTACCATTTTTCAAGTCTGATTTATTCATAGATAAAAAGAAAAAACAACAAAATTTTAAAGTACCTCAATCAGGGGGTAACAATGGTACATACATTACACTTTGTCATCCCCAAATCATTCACCCATAGCACAAGACATCTGCTTTCATTTGTCAGAACAGTAGCTGCACAAATCTTTCTCTTTAGCAAACTCGGAGAAATCAGTAGTATAGCTATCTTAACTATTTTTTATATACATATACATGTTTTTTCATTTTGTCACAGTAATGAAACAATATGATCTTTACATATGTGTATTTCACTAATGAGTATATTCTCAAGGTGCATCCATTTCCCTATAAAAGTGTCCAGTTTATCATTCTTTATGGCTGAGTAGTTTTCTATTGTATAAAAATGCATCTTTTTTATCCATTCATCAATCAAGACACATAATTTTGAAAAAGGTGAAGGGGCTCTTAGTTCTGTTGGACAAAGAGGCCTGAGCATCTGACTTATTTTGGCTTTATTCATCTTAGGCAGGGGAGCAATTAGGTTAATGGAAAATTCCATCTATTTCTTATTTGCAATGTGTACCCAAGTGAGTATTTCTCTAAACTAGATTTCAGCTGTTGACTTCCACCCTGGAGCTTGCAGTGTGCCAACGTTACACATTGTTCTGTCCATGGTTCTACAGCCTGGAGTAACAAAGTTCCGAGTTCCCCAGGCCTTGAGATTGAATCTAACTTAGAGTGGATTTCTCTCCTCACTGGCTTCCTAATTGAAACCTACCCTCTGTTTTGCAATTCTGTCATGATGATGTGAACTGCTTCAATGTGCAGCAGTGAGAACTAAACCTTTCTTTTATGACTAAGAAAGGAAATTCTGCCTTGTCAGCTAGTGCCAGTACATTGACCAAAGCCTGTGGTACAAGCCCTGCTTATATTAGTCAAAGCTACAGAGAATTAAGTCCTTAGTCTATTTGGTAGAATGCAGAGAAGAAAGAAACTTTCTTGAAGACTTGGGACTGAGGTGTGTACAGTGTATAACTGATGACCTATGAGGAATCCTCTCTGAATCAATCTTCCTCTCCTCCTCGATTATGAAGGAGAACGTGGACTAAGTCACTTTATTTGATGCAGTTAGCACCTCATGGTGATGCTAAATTTTCTAATTTCTTAAACTTCAGCGGTCTGGACTGTTTGTTAGATACTCATCAAGCAGAAATGGAAGATTAAAGGCACATCACTTCCTACTGGTAACTTTCTCAAATGCTTTTGCCTTTGATACCTACTGATGGCTGCTGTTCCAGAGTATCGAGGCAGAGTGGGTGATGGTCATTGGCACCTTCCCTGCTGGGCAGGAATGGCTCAATCTTCAATCCAAGCAGCAGGACACAGTGGGCAGTGGTAGGCCTGCTGGGCTCTTCAGATTGGAAGTGTGTGTCTGAGCTCTTTCCTGTCAGGTAGAAACTGCTGCTTGTCTTATTTTCCAGGTCTCAGTCCCATTCATACTGAACTTGACCATGTTTTTGAAAGATATAACTTAAGGCAGCTGCCTTCCAGGATTTCTATGATACTGGTAGTGAAGGTTCAGAACTTGTCATAACTTGCTTTTTGTAGGTGCATGGGGAGCAGTGCTGTTTCTTGGGCAACAGTACTGACCTCAAGCTGGTAAAGTGCTGTGAGCCTGTGATCTACTCTGAATGGGGCAGGAATCTCAAGAAGTTGAGCCCATATGGGCTAAAGAAGTGAAGGAATGTTCCAGCTACTGTTGGCCATCTGAGATGAACTAATTTTTTAAATGCAGATTTCTGTTTGGAATAATTGTGTGTTACCTTAACTGGTGATAAAATCTACTGTGGAAGTTACTGGGCACACAGAATAGTTAGTAGGAAAGATTGCTATGTATTTTTTCATAGAAAGTGAATATAGTCAGTATCTACTTAACTCTCCAAGAATTATCTGTGCCTATCAAGGCATCTGTGGCTACGCACTTGAAATTAAGTCGAGATTTTTCGTAGCTTTCCAGTAGCTCCATTGGAGGGCAAGGGGATGTGTCATGTGCAGTGTTTTCTGGATTGAGTTCCTAGGAGAATAGTGACGATTTCCTGGTACACCAAGTGAACCCCAGCACGTATGTAGAACTTGAGCTACTGCACAATTGACAGCTACTGCATTTCCTGTTGTGCCCTAACAAATGAGTTTTGAATTTAGATTTCCCTATTTTGGTGATCAGAAGTTTGAAAATGGGTCTCACTTAGAGGAAATGAAGTTTTTGTCAGGTTTGTCCTTTTTTTTCTGATGTCCTGAAAGATAATTTCTTCCTTCAATGCACCTCCCTTTGAAGGTCTCCTGCATTTACTACTTGGTGGCTTTGTAATATTTACAACAGGCTTTCTCCAGAGTCAGGATGGGAGTCAGATTGCAATGTGACACATGTTCATATTTACCTTCCTCTTCCATGTTCTTACTTCAGCAACCCCTGAATGGACAAGATACAGGACTGTCCCGTGGGCCAGTCAGGCCTTTAAATTCATGTGTCCCTGGCTCTCCCTTTGCATATTATGTCATGTTCCCAGCGTCTTTTGATTAGGAAGCATATGTAACAGGGTTCGTCAATCTGTCATCTATTAGAACTGTGTTTGGAAGTGACTCCAGGAAGCCCAGAAAAGATAGGCAGACCAGTGAGGTGGTTAAGGCCTCCTGAAGAGGAGTATATTTAGTTGCTTACAGGGGTGGCTGGGTTTGGTCCTCAGTGTAGATTTGATAGGCAGATACTGTAGATTAGGGTCACCTATACTTTATCTATGCCACCCCTTGTTCCTGCATCTGTGGCTCTTGGGTCTTAATGTTCAGACTTCCCAACCAGTGGCTCATGTAGGGTTAGAGATGAAGATGCCCATCAGTGTCAGTGCTCTTTGCAAGGTTGACATGTTGTCCCTTTTGACCTATTGTCCCCCTTTGTGTATTGTATCATGTTGCCGGCTTCTCTTGATTAGGATGTATTCATCGTCACTAATCTGTCAACTATTGGACATGTATTTCGAAGTGATCCCAGGAAGCCTGGAGAAGATGGGCAGACTACAGTATCAGAAACTTCTCATTCTCCTGTGCCTCTTGTTCCCCCTCTACCACAAAGTGCATGGGACAGTTGAAAGAGTAATGAGTGAGCTATTGTAAGAAACAATTCACCTCTCTACATTAGCCTTTTGCATTCCTGATGCCTTTGGATTTCAGGAAATCATCATCTGATCCTCGGCCTCCTTCATCCTATCATCTATCCACACATTTTAAGCAGTAGCATGATTTTTAGGATTCCCACCTAGAGAATAGTCTTATATTTTTTGTTTTGACTATATACCTTAAATCCTCATCTTCAGTGAGTGAGTGTAAGGTGTGATGCTGGGCTTGAAGTGACTTCCTTCCATGTTCTGTGGGGCCACCCTGCTGCACGTGTACTCAGAAAGCTAGTTGTGTTGCTGCTGAACTTCATGACCAGATTTCCCAAAAAGCTGAATGCAAAGTTTGTTCCTCTTATACATTCACTTGTCCTCAGATAAGACTACTGTCCTCAGTGTAGGTCATCAGGACTATTTCATGTGGGCACAACTCCTGTCACCTTGATATTTTGAGTTTCTTATACTGACCTTACCTCTTGGGCTTCATTTACCATCCAGGAGTGGACACGTGTTTTATCTGTACATTATAGTATCTTGTTCATAATACTTGCATGCACTCTACAAAGGTTATGAGGCTTCAGACTTTGGTCACAAACTGTCCTGATTTGTGGAGATTATGCCCAAAGGATGAGTTGAGTTCTTCACTGAAGTTCACCGTTGCCATTTGGGATGGAGCTGCTCACCTGAGGACTGCTGCCTCAGCACTTTTCTGGGGCCATCGCCGCCTTCATTGGGAATTCTCCCTCTCCAGCAGTCCCTTTATGTTTGTGCCTGTTCCCTCCAGTGAAACCAGGGCCCGTAGCGCACTCGCCTTAGTAAATGCTGCTGTCGGGATCCTCACAGATGCCTGGGAAGGGACTGGGTGCACACGGAGATCAGGGTATATGGGGGTGCATGTGGTTTTCTGTTCCATAATGGGATCTCAGATAACTCGAAGAATGTCAGTGGCCACTCCCTGGCTGACTTGGTTGCCAGAGTCCTGCTGCGACTCTCGCCAAACTCTGCAAGATCTATGGATCTAAATTCCTTTACCCCCTCCTTGGTGGAAGGCAGCTCTTCAGGATCCCCCTTGGGTAAAGAAAGGGGCATGTGTGTGCCTTTCTTAGCTCCCTACCTTTACCTGATTAGTATACCATGGAGCTTTTGAGTTTTTTCCAGTCACTCCTATGAGATTTTGATCACTTAAGGATGATGTATATCAGGTGACCATCACTGTCTTGGAACCCAAGTTAGCCAGTGAGCACTGCCAACACTTATAGCTCCTTGTTCTTATTTCTCATCATGCATATTGCATGGGAAGTGTGTGGAGTCCACAGGGAATTGTTCCAGGGATCAGCCTGATGTACCACATTGTTCTTATTAGGTGATGTTAGTAGGTGGGCATTGGAGACTTGGATCACTCTTCTGGTCTGTTTCTGTAAACCTCAGCAAGGAAGAAAGATATTGGCAATGTCTTAACCTGTCTGAAGGGCTGTCCCATGATCCTGTCTCAGGCACTCAGCATTTTATGCCATGGGCTCCCTTTCTGATGAAGAATTGAGCTTAAAAGCTCAGCACTGGTCAACATCATTTACAGGGTTCTTTCCGTTAGATTCTACCTCTGACACTGAAAGAGCTCTTCGCTGATCTTAATCGAACCTCAACCATGGCTGCTCTTTATCTCTTGACACTGTGTTCTTTATAGAAGCATCCTTGAGTGACTCTGTTGGTGTGAGTTATCTGAAAGTAAATTAGAAATTTCCAGTTGAAAAAGAACTGCTCTCTTGATGCTTTCCTGTGTTGCAGTATCAAGAATTAGCTTCCATTTTGGCTTCTCAATAATAGCCACAGGCTCCTTCCTGTGCTAGTCCTTAACTTTTATGCAAGTGTCAGTGGTTCCCCCTTGAGGTGCCCTCTATAAACACTGACGGTTCCCTCTAAAAGTCCCATGAGCCTTCTAGCCTGATTCAGCACTGGCTAGATCGGAATATAACACTGGATGTTCCAAGTTCTTTTGGACTCAACGAAAGCCAGTCACTTCGGTATTCTTAAATGTCAATTGAAACTGGATGTAATTATAAACCATTGATGAGCATATTTTATATAAACAGGAATAGATTTTAAATATGTGATACAGAAAAGGTTTGTTGCTTTTTGCTGCTGCTTTGAAGTTCCCTATAGCAAGAACACGTTGCCTGAAATATCCAAGCAGATGAGGACACGTGGGTTTGAACTAAAGGTCCGGGGCTATGGCTGGCACTGTAGTGTGCATTATGGTGACTCATAAACAGATTTTTTGAGTGGCAAACACATTGCGAAACCTAAATGTGATTTTTAGATTCATTCATTAGGGTACTTACATATTTTTACGTTTTTTCATTTTGTGTATATGACAAATATCCATATTTGAAGAAAACAGTCTTATTTTTAATAGTCTTCATTAAGGATAAATTCCATTTTCTTATAATATTGGTGTCCTTTAGGTAATCATTGTCTATCAAGAAGTCTGTGTCAGCCTCCTTAATTGACCACCTGGTCTCACATCACACTGCTCTCCCTGGATGTCCGCCCAGTGTGAAGTCTCAGGTGGCTCTAAATCCTCTCCAGTGGCAGTTCCAACTGTGGTGGAGGAGTAAGGATGGCGATTCTCACTGGTGGTGCTGTGCCTCGGCCTCTGCTCAGCTAGGGTCTGATGGGGAAACAGGCAATCGTGAAGACCTCAGTCCCAGAGTATATCCATGGCTACCATTAACAATGAGATGAAACTCATGTATTCAGGGACCGATGCTTTTGTCATGTCTTCCAGTACTATCCTTCCTCCCTGCATTTGTTTTTTTGTTTGTTTTAATTTTTTTAAAGTTTTTACAAATCCAAAGCAGTAATATTATAGGTTTACAAAGCAAGATGATAGGAATTTGACAATGGTTGCAATATTGCATATTGCTACCTTCAAAAGGGTTGTTTAGATTAACAGATATAGACATGCAAAATTAATGTAAACGTGTGAGTATCAACTGTTCCTTTTCAATAACCAATAAATTTAGAAGCATAATCATTTTAGCCATCCTGTGCATACACACATACAAATTTATGTCTCAGGAGAAAATTTTGAAAGCACCAGCAAAAACTAAAACTTCAACTACAAAGAAAAGCAATTCTTTTTTTAAAGATTTCAAGACCTATTTTCAAGCAGAAAAAAATAAAATTCAAAAAGCAAAATTGGATCCAAATATCAAATAATAAACATTCTCATTTTCTTTTTCTCTAACTGACCTAAGTAATTTTTATATATACGTAGGTTTTGTTTGAGGTCTTCAAACCAGTGCACCAATACAATAGTCACATATATGTGACTTATTCAGTTCACTGAGTAGCATATCCTCAGCATTCATCCATTTGAGGGCAAAAATGTCTAGTTTGTTTTTCTTTATAGCTGAGTAGTATTCCATTATGTAGAAATACCATTTTTTGGTCCATTCCGCAGTCAAGGGACATTTAGGCTGCTTCCACGATCTCGCAGTTATGAATTGGGCAGCGATGAACATGTATTACTGTGATGAGATATTTTTAGTTCTTTCAGGAAGATACCCAGAAGGGGAATAGCTGGATCAAATGGGACCTCCAATCCTAAATTTTTGAGGGTTCTCCACACTGACTTCCACAGAGGTTGCACCAGCCTGCATTCCCACCAACAGTGGAGAAGGGTTCCTTTTTGTCCACAGCCCCTCCAGCACTTGTCATTGGTTGACTTCTTAATACCAGCCATTCTTTCTGGGGTGAGGTGGAATCTGAGTGTTACTTTCATTTGCATCTCATGAATGGCCAGTGCTGTTGAACATTATTTTACGTATTTATTTGTACTTCATCTGAGAAGTGTATGTTCATCTCAGATGCCCACTTTTGGATTGGATCTTTAAATCTTGGAGGACTGATTTTTCTAAGTTCTTTATGTGTTTCCGATACTAATCCTTTATCTGAGGGACAGCTGGCAAACAATTTCTCCCGCGTTGTAGATAGTCTCCTCACACTGTTGGTGGTTTCTCTTGCTGTGCAAAAACTTTTCAATATGATGAGATCCCATTAATTTTTTGCATTAATTCCTGTGCAGTCTGGCTTTTATTCATAAAGTCTTTGCCTGCACCAATGTCTTCGAGTCTTACCTCCTTTATCTTCCAGCATATTTAATATTTCTGTTTTAGTGTTGAGATCTTTAATCCATTTAGATTTTAACTTAGTACCTGGTGAAAGAGATGGGTCTGCATTTTTTTAAACGTGGCTATTGATGGAAAATGTACAACTGCAAGGCTCTTGTTCATAAAAAGGGCCTTGTTTGTAAGGGAAGGGTTTGGTTGGTCTCCTGCCAGCTTTGTTTACCAAAAACTATGGAAAGAACAAGAACCACACTGGCCACCTATGAATCCCGAGTCCTGCACCATAGCTACACTGATGGTAAAGCTGGTCAGCAATGAACTGGTAGCCCAGCGAGTCACCTTGGCGCTCAGTTGAACCCTTGGGGCTTCACATGTGGTCTGTGTGTCATCACTGAAGGTGTGCAGCCAGCTCAGCCTGGACAGCTAAGGCATGAGGCTGTTTACGTTGTCAGTCACTCCTCAGGGAGCAGACTTGAACTTGCAATGACCTGCGCATATGTAATCTATATGTATTTCCCGCTTCCTTCCATTAGAGCTATAAGCCTGTGTGAGGATTCTTCAACGGCAAGTTGACATGTTGACATCTTAGGTACTTACAGTCTAATCATTGGTGTCTAGCTTGTCTGAAATATGCTTTCAATTTTCCTTGTATTGATCTTTGCTGCCGTAGCAGCTCATTACTTGAGGGGGTCCTGTTCAGGTCACTTTGTGTCTATCTCATTTTTGTCATTTTTCAACACTTTTCTCTTGGTCTTAGTGCTGACAACCAGTCACATTGTGACATTCTATGCTTAGTCTTCTCTTGGTATCGGGGGAAAGCCCTTGGAATACAAATTACCAGGTTTAACTTGCCCTCCCTGAATTTAATGTCTGAGATTTGACAGTAGCCTAAGAGCCACTCTTTCCAAGTCCGGTGACGGGAGGAAGGCTGCTTATCCCTGAGCAGGAAAGTCCAGGAGCAGATCAGGGGCGTCATTCAGTCCCCACCCATCCTCACTCACCCGTCCTCCCAGGGGGGTATCTGAAGTGCCAGTGCTCCCCTGAGGGCTCCTGAGTGTAGGACTGTGGATTGTACTTTATGAAGTGCTGTAGTTGAGGATGACACCAGTTTTAGGGCACAGCTCACTGGCTGAGGGACAACGGCAAATGTCACATTTCAGGAAATGTACAATCTAAAATCTAAAGTCTGCTCTGTGGGTCATGGGGTGACCCCAAACATGACACACCTGCGCCTGGTAGACCTTGTCCCCTGGCCAAGAAAACTCGGGGCGGAGCTTCTTTGTGTCTCTCATGGTCATTGCCAGTGATGGAGCTCACTGCGGGGACCGCCCCACTCAGTAAGGCAGCGCTCCTGATGCTACACACATTTATTCTTGTGTTGGATACTGACATAGCTGCTTTCTGTCCTAAGCCTTATCAAAGATATTGATGACAATTACCCTCGTCCTGTGAGATCATTTGCTGCTAAGAGTACGGTATGCAAAGAATCGCTTGCTTTTATTTCCTGTCCAATCAGTCTTTCCTTGGGCTCTTTCTTGGTCAGAGTTGGTTTGTGAGGGGATCCATGTCCCTCTTCCCATCTTGCGTGAATCCAACATACACGCAAGAATAAACTGTCCCTGGGTAGAAGGGAGTATTGCAAAGGAAGTATTTTCCTTTCACACAGGAGCACATCAATTCTTCACCAAAGAGGAAGCGAGGGTTCTGTGCTACCTTAGAAAATCGAGGGGCAGTTGTGTGTGGTGTTTGTTCCCAAGATGGATTTCAGCTTTGGCTGCATTTAGACCATGTACTCTGTGTTGAGTTCATAAGATTCTTAGCCTTAATATATTGGAGGGATTCAGATTCTCCTTGGCCTCTACCCCTAAGACACAGATCGGTCTGTGAAAATGTGTGCTTTTCCTGTGAGCTGCCACCGTAGTCCAGATTTGTCTTCTCTGGCCTTGACTGAGTGGGTTTGTCTGACACTAATTACGGTGACTTCTGACGCACCAAAACAAGGTTTGTGGTTCCAATTGTGACCATGGAGAGAGATTTCCACTCACTTCTCGTTAGTTGATTCTAGGGGTTCAAAAATTGAAGTGTAAAAGCCCCACAAATGTTCTTACAGAGGCTCTTTAGGTTTCTGTTCGGTTCCACCCGAGTAATCATCATGATGTGTTCTCTCAGCATGTGTGGGGACCCAGTCACTTATGACTGCTGCGCTCTAGAAGAGGTAGAGAGTGCCAGAAGATCTAGGATGGTCCGGGAATGAATTCTGAGTCCCCTGTTTGGGACCTGGGGCCAGCTGACCGAATAGAAGTTTTCACGTGTCAGAGGCCGTGCTCTCGAGTGAGGGGCCGAGAATCTGAGCGTGGCTGAGAAGCTCGAGACTCCACTGCACTTGTTGCTGCTTTTCCCTCTTGACACGCGGCTTCCTGAGCCCCATCTTTACACCGACTCGTTCAGATGGAATCGAGCTCATTTCTTCCATGGCATCCCACTTCAGGAAGCTCCTCTTTTGGAGGCCACCTCTGATGATTCCTAGACTAAGGGTTAGGCAGGGAAGCACAGTAATGCTATCAGCTGCGTGCTCCGGACCTCCTGAGTTTATAAAGACGAACTCTGGCTTGGTGCCCACCCGAGAACGGTTCACTGATCACCACCTGGGAGCCCACTGTGACCTTAACTGGAGCACACTACTTGCAGGTGCTCTTTAGGGTTGTGGCCCTTTACACCACAGGCGTCTACCTTTGACACACTCCCCACACCATGCCTGGAGAGACACTGGGCGGCGATCACTGCTGTAAAAGGGATAGAATGGGAAGAAGGATCTGGGTTGACAGGGGTAGAGATACTGATGACCCAGGTCAAGACCTAGGGCCAATTAACAAAGCAGGAACTGTTTCCCGTTTCTGAAAACGTGCGCTCTGAAGTGGGTGAGTAGGTGGTAGGGGTGAGCTGAGTCTCCGTGTTGCCTCTTCTACCGCTTGAGCATGCTGACCTTGGAGTCAGGCTGATGTCTGTAGTAATGGGTGCAGGGTAGAAACCAGGCTTTGTTAACGCTCTGCGGAAAAGCACACGTCTTACTATAGATGGTCTCTTCTGTTCTTTGCTGCTTTCGTTTAGCTTTGCTTTGTATTTGGTCCCCCGAAGGGCCCAGCTTCTTCCCGAACATGCAGGGAGGCCTAAACTTGAAAGTGGGATACCTGTTGCAGTTTCCTCTGCTCTGGAAGGGCCCAGTGGTTTTCCTGTACAAGCATCTCATCCTGGAATTGGCCCCATCTCCCTGGTGTTGGGGTGCTGGGTCTACCAAGGGCCTCATTCCAGGAGCTTACGCCAGAGCTCCCTTCCATGGTGTGGAAGCAATGGCTAGTCCTCCTTTCTGGATTTTAACCTTTGTGGGTTTGTGTTTGATGATCCTTTGGGGACACGGGGGTGTGGTTCAGAAAACCTATGAAGCAGCTTCCCTAAGGGCAGGGCAATGAAAGTTTACAATGCTTGGTTGCAAAGAATTTGGCTTTTGTGCAGTACAGGGAGAAATGTCCTATCGCTCCCGCAGGGACCCAGCAATCCCCTCTGAGTGGGGGAGCTTCTCACCAAGTTAGGGCCTCTCTGCAGTGAGAAGTTTACTCAGTCCACTTAGTTTTCTGGCAGCAGTGCTGTTCAATTTTTCTGTTTTTTGTTTGTTTTGCAGAATTATTTGCATATGGCAGTTGTATATCTTTTAGCAGTGGTAGAATCCAGGGTGCAGAATTATTTGGACCCAGGGAATACTTTGGAAGGTTTCTAGTGTTTGTAAAATCATCTAAATCAATCTCTAGCTGGTTTTGTACATTTTGATCTTTCATAGCATTTGTCTCCGTGTTAAACATTTAAAGGAACACTTCCTTAACATCTTTCCAATCTCTCCAAGGGTATTTTGCTTTTTTTGTGTTTATTTACTACTTGAGCAGGGGAGAAATAATTACAAAGACTCTTATTCTAAATAAAAGGCATACCAGAGTAAGCTATGCTGGATTTGCTGAATCTTAAAGCTAAAATAAGACTTTGGGGCATGTGCTACATTTCTTATGACTGTGCATCATTTCCTATGATTGTGCATCAAATGAGAACTGAGGAACTTACACCCAGATAAATCTTAGTTTGAGAAATCAGAATTTCAAAAATTGGGGTGCTGGCAAGGTTGTGCTTTTCGGCTGCTCTAGAGGATGCTAGCTGCTTTCGTTTAGCCACTTTGAAATGTCCCATTGCTTGACTTGTGGCGCCTCACTAACCTGCAGTAGGGTCCCCTGCAGCTGCAAGGTTAGCACCACATCTTGAAATCTGACTTGCACCTTTGCACTTTCTCTCCCATCCTCGTACTTGGTCACCTGATAGCAGTGAGGGATAGACCAGTAGAGACTCCCTGTGTCAGTGAAAATGCAGTGAAACCACACTGCAGGGAGAGGGGAAAGGGCTCCCTGGGAAAGTGTGGCGGCAGGAAGCGTTTATGACACTAACCTGGCTTACCACGTACTGGGCTCCGGATTCCCATCTCCATGCCCTTGTATCTCTGGGGTTCAGCCTTTTCATTCATAGCTCTGTTGATGTGACAAAGGACACCAAAATGTCCACAGTGCCTGTGAGACACATAGTCTCAAGTCTGGAGTGTGTTTCCTCCTTGGTGATCTGAGGTTGAACTCCAGAGTATGGTTGTGGGGGGCTCTTAACCCAGCCTTTGATCTCTATGGAACCAGCCCTGATTTTCTTACTGCACATTTGGGGGGTCAAAATAGAGGTATTTCCCTAGCCCCAGGAAATTTTGTGTCTAGACATGATTCTGTGATACAGAACCAAGCTGTGTAGTTTTGCTGCCTCCAGATAACAGCCCCACAGAGTGTACTTGTGATGTATGGCAGGTCATTTTGGCTCTTCAAGGGCTAGCTTGTTCTCCTTTGATCCATTCTGTAGAGGTTGATAAGTTCTATCTTGTTACTGCTCCATCTGAAAGTTGTACTCCTGCAGTCCTACTGGCATAACAATTTTCCCAGAACAAGTTCTTCATTGTATTCTGATGCTGGCCCTGGCCCCGCATGCTTCAGAACTGACTAGACCTGATGACAACACTGGATTTTCCAGGCTTGCTTTTTAGTGTTCATAAAAGCCAACTATGAACTTCTGAATTATCAGTTGGGTCTGGATCAGAATTATGTTCCGGTTAGTAAGGATGATGTTTTACAATGACAGAAGCACTTTCTAAACACATAGTGACACAGGACCTCTGTGTTACCAATCAGTTGAGAGTAGATCTGCTTGACTCAGAATTTTGAATTGGCAAAGTGCACCTCTGCTGGTGGCTCTGGCTCTGAGTGCCAGTGGACCTTAGTGTTACACCTCTGGACCTTGCTGCCAGCTGCTGACACAGTGTAATGCCAGATACTGTTGCTCATTACTGTGGGTTGCTGGTCTGTACTCCTGCTATTGATCATCAGTGGAACAATGGCATCTGACACTGACCATGTTAACAACTCTGGTTTGCTGGATTCTTGTTACTGAAACTCTGGAGGGTTCAGGCCTCCCATCTGGCCATACGGCACACAGGTGAAAAATAAAGACAAAGTTCTGCCGATTAGAGAGCTCTAGGATGGTCAGTGTTCTCTGTGGAACAAAAAGCTGAGTCCAAAGGCTCGTGTCTTTTATTGGTATCATTAGGGAGGTGGGTGAGGGTAGCAGCAAAGTGCTAGAAGAAAGAAACTTTGCAGGCATGGGCTGTAATGAGAAACAGAAATTGTACCGGGCACCAAGTCTCTCTAATTAGCAATGCGATGGATAGTTTGAGCTGGCATCTTTACTGCCAGGAAGATATAATTCTTATGGAGTCCCATGGTCTCAGCCAAGATGTTGCCTTATGTCTTAGCCCTGGAATCTCACGGGCTCCTTTTCCAGCCCCCATGCCAGCCATCAGCAGGGCCCATTCTCACCCATGCGCTGCACTGAGACACACTGGCATCTCAGCCAGACTCGTTCTTTTAGTCAAGGGAACATCTGGTTCAGTATACCCAGCTCTGCTTATGTCCATGAGTAGGGTTGAAGTCAGTCAGGGGAAGATGGAGGCAAGGGGCTTGGTTTCTCAGGAGAGCACAGCCTGCCCATCTCCCACATCTCGTTCCTAACGGCCTCGAGGTAATAGCTCTCTCTAAAGGGGCTACTCTGTCCATACCTCTTGGGATAAGAACCTCCCACAGGGCCTTCCAAGTTCACACCTGAGATGTAAACCAGATTTCCAAGACCCCTGGAGCAGGGCTTTATTTGGACAGGGCCTGTGCTTCAAAGAGGATTGGGAACAGTGCAAAAGGGAAGCCCCCGAGGCAGGAAGGTAGGGCCTGGCAGGGACTCGCTGGGGAAGTAGAGGTGGCACAATCCCGGGCACAGGTGCAGAACCAGTTTCAAAGCCCTCAGAAGGGCTTCTCTCAAGAACTCAAGCGAGTTTTTGATAGGATTATCTGAATGTGACACTAGTGTGGGAAGAATAAAAAGGGGGCTGTTGCCACGGAGTGCTTTCTATTCTGTCTTCCTGGTGCCCCACCCCATGCTGGGGGGCAGTCATGGCGAACCTTTTAAAGACAGTGCCCAAGCTGCAGCCCAAAATCCACTTACTGCAAAGTATCAACACTGCAATTAAACCCGAATATTGAGGTTTTAGTTTAAAAGAAAACTCGTATATTAGCATCTTTTGTCTTAAAAACATGCGTGACACAGGTTCGCCACCACTGCTATAGGGTGTAGTTTTAAAATTCTTTTTAAATTTATGTGGTCCAGCCTCACTCTGCAGAGCCTTTTTAACTACCCTTAATAAACTTTGCCAATATTCGTGCTTGCTGCAATCAATCCTTTGGGACACAATCTAGAAACCACCTCTAGGAGAAGATTCCTTCCCTCAAACCCAGTAACACATTTGGCTTAGCCAGCCAGGAAACTAGATAAGACCTTCGGGGCACAATTTTTCTCTAAAATTTATAGCTTGGAAGCCCCCCGCCCCCAGGCTGGGGAATCCAGGGGGCTTTTCTTGGGGCCCTGTGAATGGTTTTCTGATGTACTCCACCGTGTGGGATGGTAATGGGGGAGGGAGTGGCCTGTTTTTTCCTAGATGGTAAGCGGCTTACAAGTCTGCTTCAAGTTTATCTCCCCTTCCCATTTTTGGTCACTCTGCACATCGAGTTATAAGAAGTAGCCAGGCTTGTTAGCGCAGTCAGCTTTTCTGTCCTCATGTTTCTCCGTGGTACTCGGCTATTCCTCTGGGGCAGGTGGCTATGTAAGCAGGATACTAAGCTATTTTTTCCCAGTTTCTTTCTGTGCTCGCAATCCCTTTGGCACTTTTTCCCTACATGGCCTTTTCACTCTTGGTATTTTGTTCTAGTTAGTTTACCCCTCTATTCTGGTTCTTCACATGACGATCATTTTTGGTTTTTGAGTCAGCCACATGGGTGCCACAATGTTTGCTAACCATTTTAGTTCAACTGGTCTCATGGTGACTGAGCAATCTCGCCCGTGTAGATAGGAGTTAAGACTCAGATTATAAGGAACATGTGGGACTCCTCTTTTGACTTAGGCTAGGTCTCTTGTTTGTTCTGACAAAATTTATAGGCATATGCCTGATGGCCTGAGCAGAACAAGAGAACAGCCAGTAATGCTTAGCTCAAGTGACTGTGGATATACACAAGTAGAGCCATTCTTACTCTTAGGACTTTTAAAAGTTTTTTTTTTTTTCCTTTAAAAGTAGTGTTTCAGGCAGTAGAGACAGAAACCTGAGTTATCTGGGTAAATGCAAGATCCAGTGATGCTTCAGTTCATGAACTTAATTCGGTCCGTGAGTCTGGGGAGGATGACTGCAGTCCTCATCCATAAGCTTCTATTTGCAAACCAAACTGTTCATGAACAGAAGTGTTTGTAAACCAAGGTATTACTGTACCACTTCTCAAGTGGCTCTACCCTGAGTAGAGCCATCTCGTGGCTCAGTGTGACTAAAGGCGTTCTGGTGGCCAGGAAGCTCACCCTAATCTCAGGGGAGTTTCAAAAGGCTAAGGAAAGCCATCAAAGGGTTCACCGCCCTTATCTCTAGAAGTCAGTGGGCCCCAGGGTGGAGAATCTGCCGTATTTGCTTCTATGAAAGATGCGGGAGCCAGGCGTGGTGGCGCACACCTTTAATCCCAGCACTCAGGAGGCTGAGGTAGGAGGAGCGTTGTGAGTTTGAGGCCGGCTTGGGCTACAATGTGAGCCCAAGGCTGGCCTGAGCTACACAGTGTGGCCCTGCCTCAAAAAACCAGGGCTAGGAGTTTGGCTCGGTGACTTAAGCGCCTGTCTGACAGGTGCGAGGTTGTGAGTTCAATCCCTGGTGCCGCCAAAAAAAAATTGCGGGCATCATCCACCTTAGGGCAGAGATGTCTGTCTGGTAAATACTTATAGCTAAGTTGTTTAGGAATATTGTGGGCAGGTAGCCAGGGCTGAGCCCTTGAAAGTGCAGAAGATAACTGTAGCTGAAGGCCATTCACTAAGGCAGGGCTTCAAGGAGGAGGACCAACTACACCCATATACTGAGTGGTGCACAGCGGGGATGTTCTAAATAGACCTCAAGCACCTTGGGGAGGAGGAACAACCAACGAAACCACTTTAACCCACTCCTCCTAAGGAAGTCCTTGTCCGGCCCATGTGTGCTTGCTATGTGACTTACTCCCCAGTTTGACCCTCAAGTGACTATAATCGTAATCTTATTGGTAACCATAGTTTTGTCCCACCTCACACCCACCTTGTGACTTCCCATTGGATCAATGTTAGCTAAGCGAATAAACTTGCACTCGTACTTGTTGATAGTTCTGTCCCACCCGAAACCCACCTCACCTTGTGGCTTTGCTCAATAAAACATTCTTGAGAAGCCAAGTCAGTGGGCAGCCCACTTTCTGAGCCCCCTTCTGTCCCTTTTAGAAGCTTGCTTTCTCAGATTCTTCCTACACTCACTCTCTGTTGTTCCTGGAAGTCATTTCTCAATTTTAGATAGCACGAACCCAGTGTTTGGGGCATCTGGCAGGCTGGGAGTTATATTTTCCTTGTTTGGATGATTTGGCAGTCATGTATGACCTATATCATCACTAGGGACACTTAGTGGGGCTCAGATCAGGGCTCTTGCATGGACACTATTTTAAGGACCTGAGACCCAGTTTTCTCTCTGGACCCAAAGATGAGCCACGGGAGACCTCATGAACCGTGCCCTGTGGATTCCACTGACTTCACTGCTAGACTGTACCCTTGATCAGTGGGGTCGGTTTCCCCCAACAGTGAAAAAGAAACAACTTACCTATTACTGAAATATGATTTGGATTCAGTATGAACTAGGAAATGGTGAGAGGTGGGTCTGGTATGCAGCTTAAATTATGGTACTATTTTTCAATTAAATTGTTTCTGCTTAAAGCACAGTGAAATCCCTTATGTTCAGGTTTTTGTGACCCTTTAGTTCAGGAAAAACCCAGAAACATCTAGATTTGCCCCTGAGGGAAAATATCTTTAATGATCCTGGCCTGAGATCCTCATCTGTGTCTCGGGGGGACATAGGTCTCTGCCGTCTGTTTAATGAAGACAATCATACTGGGAGGGCTCCTTGACCACCTAATAATCCTCATATCAGTAGATCAGTCCCATCCCCTTCCGGTGCTGTAGGAGCTCCACCAGAGTCCAGCGCCCCATGGAACCCAGTGTTCCACAGCCCCTCCTCTTGCTCCTTAAGGCCCAGTGGGTGTGCTCAGCTTTCAGCCCCCGAGGCTATACCCAGAGTGGTGCTGCCTGCTCCTGTAACTCGCAGCTTAGCCTTTCATGGTGAGGTGTCCAGTTCATGCTGGCCACTTGCTGTCCTGCTGATGAAAGCTGATTCTACAAAAGGCTAAGAACTATGCAAATGAGCAGGATGCTTTAAGAGGAGAAGGCAAATGACCTGCAGAGGCTCTTCTCCTTTCTACAAAATTCAACTGGGACCGTGATAGGGGCTAAGGACCATATGTAACTGCTCTTACACTTAGTATGGGAAGGTATATTAAGAAATCTGCTCATAGCTGGGCGTACTGGTGCATGCCTTTAATCCCAGCACTCGGGAGGCTGAGGTAGGAGGAGCGTTGTGAGTTCGAGGCCAGCTTAGGCTACAGCGCGAGCGCAAGGTGGGCCTGAGCTACATAGTGTGACCCTGTCTCAAAAAACGGGCCAGGAGTTTGGCTCAGTGGCTTAACCGCCTGTCTGGCATGTGCAAGGTTGTGAGTTTGATCCTTGGTGCCACCAAAAAATACAAAAACAAAAAAATGGTTGAGGTGACTGGGGTCATACAGAGCAGCGAGAAAACCCAGCTGTCTTCCATAGCCAATTAGAAGTCTGCTCCGGATATTCAGTATAGACTACAAAGACTTCAGGAGGGTCAAAAGAGAGGCTAAAATGATAGCTGTCAGAATTAAATGTTTTAGACTCACTCAAATCATCTAAGGGAAAACCCGACAGTTGAGTACAGTTCCTGTCTTAAGTGCAATGGGTCTGGACTCTGGGCACGCACCTGCACCACACTGCTGCCTGGGCCTGCCCCGAGCCTCAGGGGCCAGCGTATCTGACTGTGGTCAGGGAGTGCTGGGCGCTGTTGAAGCTGGAAATCGATCTGGGGCATGACTCGGGCATAACCATTCCAAGAACAAAGAGCACCAGCTGAAGAAAGAAGCTGCTTCAACCTAGAGAACACCTAGCCCCAAGACAATCTGAGCAGTGGGTTGCTAGGATAACACGGTGTCATGTGACATTAGGTTGCTAAAAGGTATAAACTCCTCTGCAGTGAGGGGTCAGTACCTTTCCTCCCATCAGGAGGGTAAGGGCTCCACCTGACCCCAGCTTTGTCTCTGTTTTTCTCATCCTCTCGTGGTCCTTCACCCAAGAACCTCAGGAACCACGTGGGTCATGGCAATGGAGCACTGACTGTCCTTACTCCCAGAGAAGGGCTTGGCCAGCCAAACCCTGTTTTCAGGAAGATTGAAGAGGCCCAAGCACAGCTTCATTCTATTGGAGTAAAAAATGGAAATGTTTTGTGATGAAACAAATCCCTTCTGGGTGCTGTTTTGAAGAATGTTACATTCGGGCGGGACATTGTTCTAATGGGATGAGACTGAGCATCAGCCCAGGTCCTTAAGTCTCCCTGCCTTGCTCGTACTTTGTGACTACTCTTATCCTTGAAGTTGCCAAGGTCTGATAGTGGGTAAAGTCTTTGGTACCCGTGAGCCCAATCTGATAAGATTATGTGTGTGACAGCAGCCTGACTGGCTAAAACCAAAGTCGCGTAAACTGGGTGACTTATACACAACCAAGTTCTTTCAGTTCTGGAGGCTGGAAATCCCAGATCATGGCACCAGCGTGGTCAAGTTCTGGTGAGACCTCTTCTGGGCTGCAGACCACTGCCTTCTCATCGCAGCCTCACACGGAGGACAGCAGAGAGAGGGTGACTTCTCATGTCCCTTCCAAGGACGTTGGTCATGTTTGCAAGGGTGCCACCCTCATGACAAGTTACCTCCCAAAGGTGCTACCTACTGACACCCTCACGATGGCGATGTCTGTCCAGTCAATACTTGGGTCTCACTATTACAGGTAGCTAAATTATTTAGAAATGTCATGGGCAGTCAGACAGGGCTGGGCTCTCCAAAGGTCAGTGCAGAAGACAGAGGTGACTGGGAGAGTATATTCACTGAAGGCCAGGCTTTAAAAGAAAACAACTGCACCCAAGTACTTCCCCTAAAGATAAATAGCAGTGGTCGATAATCTAAATAGATATTGATCACTTTGGGGTGGAGCATCAAAACCACCTTAACCCACCCCTTCCAGGAAAGTCCTCATCCAGCCCATGTGTGCTTGCTAGGTGACTGACTTCCTAATTTGATCCCTATTTAATCAGTGTCACCCAAGTGACTACACTTGTCAACCAACAACTCTGGCAAAGGACATTAGCATGTGAGTCGGAACAATATTTCAGCATGAGGCCCAAATCAAAAGAAACTTAATTCCTCCCAGGTTCATGGGCGGAGTGACCCCAACTGCTGCGACGAAGACAGTGTGTAGTGTAAACCTGAGGAAGTGGAGAAGCCCTGCTCACCATGGGGTGGCAGCCTCACAGAACAGCGAAGCGTACAGTCCCGAGTCAGGGAGAGAGACCTGGGCCATTCGGGGAGGTCTCAGACTTAGCTGCATTTGAAGCTTTGCCCAAAACTTCCCAGTAAGGCAATGGGATGGGTGATTTGCTTCTTGTACTGAAGCCAGTTTCTTAGAGGTTTTTCATCTCTGGCTTCTGGAAGAGCCTGAAAGAATGCTTTCATTTTTGCCAGCTTTGTTGGAAAACAGGTGTTCTCACGAGAGTGTTGTGTGCATTCACGTGCGGTGTAATTGCTTGTAAAATATGCATTAAGGGCATGCATACTGTTAGTTGCATCCAGTGTCTCAAAAATCTTTGTTACACCAACTTGTTTGAGCAGATGAAAGGGGTTAAATCAACTTCTGGCAAAAAATTTTAATGGTACCAAAATCGTGTGACAAAAGTTCTTGATGATAACCAGATACGAAATACCCCCGGGATAGTGCTATGGGCTTTCTCCTATGGCGCGTCTTCAAAGTCATCTCACGAAAACCAAAACTTGATTTGCATCCAGCACCTGCATTGAAGTGCAGTTTATACAGAAAACAAAGAAGACAGGTTTGGGGGAGAACAGCACGCCCACTGGACATGCTCTCAACCTGCTGCCAGTAGGGTGGCCTGTGAAAGGCTTGCCGCAGCCCCTTTTTGCCTGGAAGTGAGATTCCCTGCCCAAGAGGCCACCGTCTGCTCCCCACACCCAGGGCGGGCCAGAGTCTGCCACAGTGGAGTCAGTGAGTGAGGCAGAGGGGCCCATGGAGGTAGATAATCATCGTGGTGGCTCCAGCGCGCCCCCTGGTGTCGGTGTTCAGGTCCTCTCCACCCTGAGGCCTCGTCTTTGCTGAGATGCTCCCTCCCTTATCCCGCTCTTCATTGTCTCCTTTGCCTCAAGCACTCTCAATATTCTACTTTCGTAAACATCCCCATGCCAGCCCCTGCATTTAGAAAGCATCTTAATAGGAAGAAGGATGTGATCGGACAGCTTCCTTCATTGTAGGTAGGTCAGCTTAACCTGTTCCTTCAAATGCGTGATGAGGAGGGTGGGAGTGCTGTAGATGCAAACATTTGTCACTATTTGACAAACGTAAAGGGGGCTCTTGCTTGAATCCTGATTCAAGCAGACTACCCGTAAAAGGGAGCTTGTGAAACAAGTGAGGACATTTGGAGCGATGAGATGCTTGATAATGTGGACTAAATGGTTGATCTATTCGGGTTTTTTAAAGTTAAAGAACTGTACAATATGGGTAGAATGGTATAATTCTGGAATTTAAAACAACCCAGGGAGAATAGAAATAAGATTTGCACTGATAATTGTTGGGGCTGATGACGAATATATTGGGGTCATCCTGTACTCTACTACTTTAAAAATTATCCTGTATTCTCTATTGTGTTGTTTAAAATTTTCAGTAATATTTCTGAACAAATTTTTTTATACCCTTTTTGGACTATGTTGACTGGTGGCTGCCTTTGGACCAATATATGAGCTGCTGCTGCTACTGTTAAAGGTTTTCTTGGGCCTTGACAACTGTCATTGGTTGTTGAATAGAAGATGGGAGTTCTTCTGGTCTGTTCTATGTTTAGTGTAGGTCTTAGGTCCTGGGGTCATTGGTCCCTCTGACCCTAATTAGATAATTGCTTTCGTTGTCTTCCCTGATTTACTGGAGGGCTGTCGTGCGTTAAGTGAGTTGCTGAGTGAATCTCCCCACAGGCTTCTGACCCTTTGCAAGACTGCACGATCTGTTTCACTGCTGTCAATAACGCAGCATGGAGGGGGGGAACCTGGGGCAGCTCCTTCTCAACACAAAGGAGAAAGAAGCATCTGCTCCCAACCTTGAGTCCATAAGGCCAGGCATGGTGGCACATGCCTGCAATCTTAGCACTAAGGCAGGACAATTGCAAGTTCAAGTCCAACTTGATAAACTTAGGCCCTGTTTTGAAAAATAAAAAAGCGCTGGAGATGTAGCTTGGTGCAAAGGCCATGGGTTCCAGCCACAGTACTGCAATGTTATCCTTCCATCACGTGATGTTACATTGTTAAATCTAACTGTTTAACATGGTTACATAAAAGCATTGACTAAGGGCTGGGGGTGGGGACCAGGGAAAAGGCATTTGTCCAGCTTGCATCAGGCTATGAGGTCAGTTCTCAGCACTTCAAAAACATAAATAAAAGAACATTGACTATATCAGGTCTATTTAAAGATCATTCATTTCCGTGTTATCACATCCCCTGCCCCCAAATTTATTTAACCTTATTGCCATGACCATGTTCATCTTTAAAAATTGATAATTTGCTTTGAAGAATAGCTTGCTTCCTAAGAAAATTTTTAGCAAAAACTTGTAGGAAATCTCAAACTCTTCCTCTCTTGGTGAGGTAATAAATGGAGCAGTTTAGAGGGAAAGTTCGTATTTGTAGTATTTGCTGGTTTCTTGGTGTAAATTTTCCTATCTTGGCCTATGAAGAAGCGTGATGACCTCACCCATGTGACATCACCAAGTGTGCTCGGTGAGAAATGCTCACAGTCAGCTTTCAGAGAAGCCACAGCCAGCTCTGCCAGGCTGCTGCTGTCCCCAGCCACATGTGAACACTGCTTTTTAAACTGTTCCCCCAAAAGAGATGCATGGATCAATGGGACAGAATCGAGGATATAGAAACCTTCCCAGATATAGTCAACCATCTGATCTTTGACAAAGGGACCAAAAGCCTATGTTAAAACCAGTTTTTCTAATACCGCTTGTTGAATAGGTTGCTTGTAGAAGACTAAAAATGAGCCCTTATTTCTCACCATATACTGAAATCAAAATGGATCAAAGATTTAAACATTAAAATAAACATTAAGCCTCCTTGGAGTTAAACAGGTAAAACACCTGAAGACAGGTGTAGGAAAGGATTTTGTAAACCTCAGTCACACAAGAAATAACAAGTCAAGAAACAGGATTATATCAGACTGAAAAACTTCTGTATGGCAAAAGAATCAGTGAACAGACAACCTACAGTGTGGGGAAAAAAATTCTGCCAGCTACTCCTCAGAGGACTAAAGTCTAGAATATACAAGGAACTCAAAAAATCAAACTATTGAAAAGTAAACACTTGATGAAGAAATGGGCAAGAGAAATGAACAGACACTTCATAGAGGAAGAAATACAAATAGCCAACAGACACATGAAAAAGGTTCAAAATCTCTGGCTATTAGAGAAATGCAAATTAAAACAACGTGATTCTTTCTGGAGTAAGATGGAGTCTTAGCAATCATTAAGAAACCATTAGTAAATGTTGGTATTGCTGTGTGAAAAAGGAATGCTCCTTTATTATTGGTGGGAATGCAAACTAGTACAGTAATTATGGAAATTAGCATGGAGATTTTCAAAGGACTGAGATTGGAAATTCTATGTGACCCAACTATCCCTCTCCTAGGTATCTTCCCCCAAAGTTTAAGTCATCATACTATGATGGGACATGCATACTGTGATAGTTAAATAATTGTGTTAACTTAAACAACTAATGTGGTTCAGCATAGTTCTGGGAGTGGAAGACCCATTCTAGGGAAGACTGTCACCAGCATGGTAGGAAGAGGAAACAGGACTGCTTCTGTTTCTTCAGAGGAGCTCCAGTCTTTGCCTTTGTCTTGGACATCCTCACCTGGCTTCCAGTGCAGACACTGTAGCCTTGGCACTGACATTCAGCCCTCTGCTGTGGACACTTGGGGGTACTACAGTGAGCTCCACCCTTTGACTGGATTCTTTGACTACTCAGTACACAGACCTTTCACACTCTTCCATACATGACTCTGGGTGGCCATTGTAAATCAATCTTGCAAATTCATATACATTTGTTTATCTTGTATTAAATCTGTTTCTCTAGTATGCACTGGCTGATAGATTTTGGTGGCTCTAGGGAAGGAATCGTAAAGATGCAATCCTTCAATAGTGTTAGAGGTTCCTGGAGTTGGCTTTCTAATTCAATGAGATCTAAAGATGCCATGGTCTTTCCTCCTAATTCTGAGGGGAATACTGATAGCCCTTGGTGTAAATTGTTTAAGGCATAATACTCAATGTAGATTCATTTGATTATCCTAATTTATTACTTGAAAGATGGAATTTAGCAACTCCATGTATGAAGCTTCTGAATATTTTTGGCAGAGTGGGAAACATGAGACGGCTGGCTGCTGTCACCATCTCTCATAAACTAGTGAAGAAAAACGGTGAGTTCAAAATATCCATAGCAAATCTGAAGTCTTCTGGAAGGACAAATTAAGAGGAGAAAATGAGCTCAAAGATTCAAATTCTCAGTTGCAGACACACACACAATTTTTTTAAGTTTCTAAATGTGTCCTGAAAGAACAAATCTTTAGTCAGAGGGCTGAGGTGGTAGAAACCCAAACACAGGCCCTCATAATTTGCCTGACTGGTTATCCTTCAATGCTGAGCATTAAACTTATGCTGTATTTCAAAGCACAGGTGAGGGCATGGACCTGAATAGAATGGCATCCTGTGAATTGGGATGGAGATGTTTGGTAGGGTGCTGATGAGCCTGCGCATGCTGAGCTCCTGACCTCTGTTCCCTCGGGTACACTAAAGAGGCCAACACCACAGGTGATGTGTCCTGCGTTGACCAAGCAGGACAATGCTGACACTCCTCTCCATCCACCCTCACCGCTAATTTTTGCCTCTAGACCTATAACCAGGCTCAAACTGCAGAATGCGCCTAAGGGTGAGGTACATAATATGACCCATGAGGAAGCCTGCTATTCTCCCAAAGAACTTGAGTTTAACTCCTATAAGCAGAGCCTGATGAGCAAGTGTGGGAATGTGTGTTACAGCTGTGGAATTATAGTGGCAAAAAATATGCACCTGGAGATACTTTCAGAGTCTGTGGCACAGGAGTTGGGGTGGGAGGATGTAGCTCAGCACTCCTTAGGTTCAAATCCTAGAACTACAACAAAAAGAACAGAACAGCACAACACAACAGAACTTCTTTGAAGCTCTAAGAAAGGTTTTGGGACAAAAAGAAAGTGACTTGAGAGGTCAAAATAGAAAACTCTAGAGAAAAGAAAGAGTAGACTAATTTCACAGCAAGAAAATGAGAGGCTCCTTTGCAAGGCCAAGTGTCAGGGCTGTTTACTTACGTAAGTCCAAACCTGAAACAATATAACTCACACATTTATTATTCAATAATGTACAAAGGAAATACAAGGGTTACTTCATATGAAAAGCTAGAAACATATTAACTCAATGCAAATCCCCAAATGAAACCCAATTTAATATACAGAAAATGACAGGGATAACAAAACACGGGAAGACATTCAAGTTAACTGCGTTTACTAGACTGCCTTGATACATTCTATTTCTTTTTAATCGGTAGTTAAGGCTCAAGTTCTGAGGCTTCAAGTTTTATTGAAAATTCTATCTCAAGCCTCAGGTTCCATTAAAGATTTTTCTAGGCACGAAGTGGTAACCTGCTTTTTTCATAGCAGAGTGCTCTGCAGTTTCTTCCACTTTAGACCTCTCCACTGGGTTAATGCCTCTGTTTTCTTTGTCTTTTCCATGTGTTTTTTTTTTAAGCTGGAAAAACGGAACTCCACCACTTGAACACTCCCCACTGGCATCTGCAGGTGGTTTTTGACTTGGAGGTTCTTCGATACACTGCTCCAGAACTGACTTTTCTTTGTTGGTGTCCTGACTGTTCTCTTCTTTGTTGTTTTCTGAACAGTTCGGCATCATTAACAACTCGGGTTTTTCCTTTCTCAGCTGATCAAGGAGCTGCTCTCAGTTCAAGGAGCTGTGGTTCAGTTCTCACTGGTGCTGATGGGTATAAATAACATTTCCTGTGTGGTGGTATACCTGTTGGGATATCCAATTTGAGATCCTGCTGCAGAAAGCAATTAAGCTTAGTCAAACCCAGTTTTGTAGTTTCAGCTTGTTCTAGATTTTGTGCCAACAAATTTTCTTCATCAGTTCTTATCTGGCTAAGAAAAACACAGTTCTGGTTCTCATTTTCTGCTTTATGTCCATTCAATTTTTCAGTGATCTCTGACTTAGAAGTCTCCCAATGTCCATTTATACCCTCCAATAAATTCTGAAGCTCCTCTTCCTTTTTATTTAAGGAAGATACCCACTGGTCAGAAAAACTATTCATGTTCAGAGACTCACATCTCTGTTCAGTTTCTTGAGATTTTTTTTCCAGGTTGATGCTGAGTGTATCACACTGTTTCACAGACTCTTCAACCAATTTTGAAACTTCTTGGTCAAAATGTCTGAGTTTTTGTGACAAGCCATCAAAATCAGTACAAAATTTTTTTACTGTGAAAAGTTGCTGTGTTGATGACAGCCTTAGATTTCTGCTTTGTATTTTCTTGAACACTACTGAGTGGTTTCTGGATGTTTTCACATTTTTCCTCCAAAGTACAGAATGTCTCTGCCCAAAGATTCATGACCTGGCCAAGCTGCTGTGAATGGGCCTGCTTTATTCTCACTTCTTCACTTAAGGTTTCACAAAGCTTCTGTGATTTGACCAAGGAAGAAGCTGTACTCTCGTGTAGTTCATGTAGACTGCTGTGCAATATACTGAGAAAGTTATCCGTTTCTTTTTTTTTTTTTTTTGATCTTCTATCTTTTCAGTCTCTGTCAATGAAGTCTTGAAAATATGTTTGAGTTGATTATTGATTTTCAGTATGGATATCACAGTAGTGGATAAAACTGTTTGCAGTGAATGTAGAAGGTCAGTTGTAAGTTCGTTAATCAATTTCTGCAATACAGTTTTACTTTCTGCTGCTAGTGATTGTTCTAATGTATCAAATTCAAGAAACATGACTTGACACGTTTTCTGAAATAGACGTGAGAGATCCAAGTGCTGTTGTAGCAAAGGAGTCTAATGCAGACACTCTGGAAGACAGCAGATCATCAAACAAGGTCTTGTGAACTTCTAGCACGGCCTTTTGTTTTGAGCTGCCATCCTTAATTAATTCTTCCATATTATTAAACAGATTCTTCAGGTTTTTGCCAAAAATATTCTGAGCTTCTGCATTGTGTTGCTCAATTGCCTTCTTACGATCCGGTTTGGAATGGAGACCAGATACAACTTTTGTAGTCTCTTCAACTGTGTCAAGCAACTTGCTGGCAGTATCACGAAGTTTCTCCTCACTGCTTTCCACAGTTGATGAGCTCTATTCTTCTTTAAGAAGTTGCAATTTAGTTTCTTGCAAATGTTTCTGAGTAGTTTCAAATTCTTGTGTTTTATTTTGCAGGTCAGATTTACACTGGTAAAGTTCATTTTTATTATTCATAAACAACTCTGTAACCCTACTTAATTCCTCAAGAGCACCAATTTTTTCAATCAATTCCACAATCTGCTTTTCTTGAGCAGTTAATTTTCCACTCATGGTTCTAAAATTTTCTTCAGAAATGTACACTTCATTTTTCTCACGGGCAGCAGCAAGATCTTGTTTCAGGCACACTCTCTCTTCTGTATCAGGTATTTTGTCTCAGCAAGAAGTGAAAAGTAAATAAGACAATCTGTTAATGAGAATTTGGGCTGTTTCTAAGATTTAGCTATTACAAACTGCCACAATAACATTACTGTGCATATATCACTATGGTATAATGCTTTTAATTCTTTCAGGAAAATACCAAGAAAGGGAATAGCTGGATCGAATGGAATGTCTAATTCTAGTTTTTTGAGGAATCTCCTTACTGATTTCTACATGGTTGCACCAGTCTACACTCCCACCAACACTGGAAAGACGCCCCCCTCCAACATTTGTTGTTGGTTGATTTGGTAATAGCCATTCTTTCTGGGATGAGATGGAATCTCAGTGTTTTCATCTGCATATTTCAAATCACCCATGGTTGTGGAACATCCCTTCATATCTTTGCTGTTTCTTCTTTTTCATTTGAGAAACATGTATTCATCTCAGGTGCTCATTTTTTATTGGGTATTTAAATTTGGGGTCTGATTTTTTTGTGTGTATGTTCTTTATTCTAGGTATTAGTCATTTTCCTGAGTTATAGCTGGCAAAATTTATTTCTCATACTGTGGGTTGTCTCTTCACTCTTGATATGCAAAAGCTTTTTAATAAATGAGATCCCAGTTGATTCTTTGTGATAGTTCCTGTGCAATAGGGTTTTGTTCAAAAATCTTTGCCTACACCAATGTCTTCAAAAGTTCTACCTATTCTGTACTCCAGCAGATTTAGTGTTTCTATTTTAATTGTTAGTTTATTGATCCATTTCAATTTTAGTTTAGTGCATGGTGAAAGATATGGATCTAGTTTTAATCTTTGGCACTTGGAAAGTCAGTTTTTCCAGCACCATTTATGAAAGAGGCTTTCTTCCAGAGAAGGGGTGTTACACCTTTGTCAAAGATAGAGTTAAATGTAGTCAGGGTTTGCAAGGGAACCCACAGCACATAATTTATAAGATTATTTTGTAATATTCACCCATAGAGTCAAATGCAAAAGAGTGTGGGAGATCTGCTCACATATGAGGGATCTAAAGAATCCAGCTGTGAGGGCCAGGATCCCACAGCAATGTCCTGCCTGAGTCCAGCTAAAGACCTACGGCCCATGGCAATGCCACTCATAAGTCCAACTGGAGGCCCAGAGCCCAGAACAATGTGTCATGTAAGTCTGTTTCACAGATCTGCTCTGGGAAGGCCCAAAGGTCAATGGTACACGCTAGAAAGGCTGTGCCAGCTGGATACAGGGTCTGTGCCCGAAGCACTGGAGCCACGATGTGTGACACTCAAGATAAGGACCACAGTTCCCTCATCCTCAGCAAAGACTCAAACTCCTCCAACAATGAGAACAGCTGAATTCATATCAGGAAAGCCAGCATGACAAGCTTCTCCAGGAGAATCAATGGCACACCATCTGCCCCTCCAGTTCTGCTTTTATGCTGTTGGCAACAATTCTCAGGTGGGCCTTCCACACCCAGAATCACACTGATTAGGTTCAACTGGATATTACCATTGACCATTATTTAATCCACCAGAATAAGTACATCTGGAGTTGTTTCTGCATCTTCTAATTTTGGATCTGGTCCCTTGCTCACTGGTACCATGTTATTTTTATCATAGTAGCTCTGTAGTAAAATTTCAAGTCAGGGATTGTGATGTCCTCTTCCATGCCTTTGTTGCCCACAGTTGCCTTTGCCACTCCCATTGCCATTGCCATTGCCATTCTAATTCTCTTCTGGTTCCAAATGAATTTTAGGTTGGTTTTCTCTAATTCTGTGAGAGATGCTGTTGGAATTTTGATCAGGATTACATTAAATCTGTATAGCAATTTTGAATGTATGGCCATTTTCACTATATTTGTTATTCTACCTAATAGCAAGAGTTGCCTTTCAGTTTTCTGATACCCTCTTCAATCTCCTTTTTCAGAGTACTGTAGTTTTCAATGTAAAGTTCTTTACTCCCTTTGTTAGATTGATTCATTTTTTTTGGATGCTGTTGTGGAAGGCGTTTCTCTAATTTCTATCTCAGTTTGTTATTCATGTACAGGAAGACTGTTGCATTTTGAGTGTTGACTTTATATCCAGCTATGCTCCTGAATTTGGTTATTAAATCTAGAACTCTTTGGGTGGAGTTTTTGGGGTTTTCTATGCAGAGTATCTGTCATCTGTAAATAATGATAATTTAACTTCTTCCTTTCCTATCCTTATTTCTTTTATATCTTTCTCTTGTCTAATTGCTCTGGCTAATGTTTCCAAAACTATATTGAATAAAAGTGGAGACAGTGGACATCCTTGTCTTGTTCCTGATTTTAGAGTGAAAGCTTTCAGTTTTTGTCCATTTATGTTGTCTATGATGTTGGCTGTTCATTTGTCATACATGACTTTTATCAGATTGGAATAGGTAGTCTTTCTCTCAATTTTCTGTAGGGTTTTTATCATGAATGGGTGTTGGACTTAAATGCTTTTTCATCATCTACTGGGATGATCACATGGTTTTTGTCCTTGGCTCTGTTAATATGGTGTATTACATTTATTGATGTTTGTATGTTGAACAATCCCTGTATCCTTGGGATGAATTCCACTTTGTCATGGAGCATAATCTTCTTGCTGATTTACTACATTCTGTTTGCCAAAATCTTACTGAGGATTTTTGCATCTATGTTCATCAGAGAGATTGGCCCATAGTTTTCTTTTTTAGTTGAGTCCTTCTCTGGTTTTGGTATCAGAGTAATGCTGCTTGCTTCTAGAAATTAATTTGGGAATATTGCTTCCCTTTCAATTTAATTAAAGAGTTTGAGAAGTAACAGTATTAGTTTTTCTCTAAATTTCTTGTAGAATTCAGCAGTGAATCTATCGGGGCCTGGGCTTTTCTTTGTTGGTAGGTTTTTAATTACATCTTCAATTTCATTGACTGATACTGGTTTATTTAGATTTTTATGTCTTGTTTCAGCTTTGGTAATTCATATGTGTCTAGGAATTTGTCCATTTCTTCTGCATTTTCCATCTTATTAGAATATATGTTCTCAAAGTATATATAGATGATCTTCTGGCTTTCTGCAGAGTCTATTATGATCTCGTGCTTTTCATTCCTAATTGCATGAATCTTTCTTTGTTGTTTTTCATAAGGCTGGCTAAGGGTTTGTTGACCAATAATTCAAAGAACCAACTCTTCAAGTCATTGATTCTTTGTATTGTTTTCTTAACCTCAATTGCATTCATCTCTTCTCTGATCTTAATAACTTCCTTTGTATGAGCTTAGGGCTGGACTTTCCCTTTTTCTAGAAGCTTGAGGTTCGACATTAAGTTGTTTACCTGAACTTGCTCTGTTTTCACCATCATAAATTTCCCCTGTATACTGGTTTCATTGTGTCCCGTAAGTTCTGGTACCTTGTATTGGTATTATTGTTTAATTGTAGAAACTGTCTAATTTCTTTAATTTCATCTGTGACCAATTGGTTGTTCAAAAGGGTTTTATTTAATTTTTATGTGTTTATGAAGTTGTTATGGTTTTTTTGCCATTGATTTCCAATTTCATTGCACTGTGGCCTGATATTATGGATGGAATAATTTCAATGCAACTGCATTTACTTAAGCATGTTCTATAAGCTAGTATGTGGTCTGTTTTGGAGAACATCTGTGTGCATCTGAGAAGAATGTGTATTCTGATGTTGTGAGTTGGAACACAATGTAGACATTTAAGTCCATTTGTTGAAAAGTTTGGTTCAATTCTAATATTTCATTTTTTACTTTTTGTCTAGTTGATCTATTTGTGACAGTGGGGTATTGAGGTCCTCCATTATAATTGCATTAGTACTTATTTGATTTTTCATGTCCATTAATATTTGTTTTATATAGTTAGGTACACTGGAATTTAGAGTAATATATTTAAGATTATTATTGCCTCCTTTTGGATTGTTCCCTTTTATAAGGCTATAGTGAACTTCTGTCTCTCTTAATCAGTCTTGGTTTGAAATCTACTTTGTCCCCAAATAGAATAGCTATTCCTTTCTTTCTGGGTTCCTGTTGCATGGAGTGTTGTTTTCCATCCTTTGACTTTCAATCTATAAATTTCTTTTTTAATTAAATGTGTTTCTTTTGTGCAGCACATTGTTGGATCTTGCTTTTGATCCATTCTGCCAGTCTGCTGCTTTTGACTGGTGAGTTGAGACCAGTAACATTGATGGTTATAACATATATATTGACGTATCCTTGTTGTGCTATTTTCCTGTTGTTGGCTCCCTTTTTTCCCCTGTTTGCCTTGCCTGGTGGATTCATTCTGTTGGGGATCATGGAGCTTCAGTCCTTATCTCTTTCTAGAATGTCCTTCAGAACATTTGGGAGTACTGTTTTGTGTCCATGAATTCCCCCACGTGTTCTTTGTTATGGAAGTGTCTTATTTCTCCCTCAATTTTTAAAGATAGTTTTTTGGGTTACATTAATCTGGTTTGGAGGTTGTTTTCTTTTAGTGCTCGAAATACTTCCCTCCAAGCTCTCATTGACTTGAGAGTTGTATTGAGATGTTGTGATTCTGATGGGCTTTACTTAGTAGCTGATTTGTTTTTCTCTAGCACCTTTTAATATTCTATTCTTGTGTTGAATTTCTGGAATCTTGACTATTATATTCCTTACTGTAGATTTTTTTAAAATCTTGGCTAATTGGAGTTTATTATGTCTCATTTATCTGTATGTCAAATTCTTTTTCCTTGCCAGAGAAAAAACTTTTCTGCAATGAAGTCTGTGAACAGGTTTTTAAAAATGTCATTTGCTCTATATTGTTTTCAGTTTGACTCTGATCAATCTTATGTTATTTTTCTTTGCATTGTCCAGCAGCTGCAGGATTTATTTCTTGTGGTCCATTGCTATTTTAAAGAAATCTTACTTTTCATGATCACTAACTGGAATCCTGTCCTCTATATCTGAGATTCTGTACTCGCACTGGTTTGCTACATAGACTTTCAATGGAAATTTTAATATTCTAGATAACTGTTTGAATCTGTTTTATGGATTTCATGTCTATCCTATGTTGGGCATTCATTGGTTCCATTATTTTCCTCCCTGTTTTTTATCTGTATCTTCTCTAAAGCAATTAATCATGTCTTTCATTACTATTGCCATCTTTGTAGTTATCAGAGAAATTATTTCTGATTTGATATTTTTCTAGAACCTCATTCTTCTGCTTTGTTACTTCTGCTGTTACCATTTTAGAGAGTCCAGGTGGGTGATTTTGGATTGTTTTACCTCATTGCCCTTTGAGCTTGCATCTGGGGTTGCATCTTGTTGAAGTGCCTACAGTGAGTAGCTTTATTGCTAATATTTAGAAACTTTAGGAAATGACAGTTTCTCAGAGGTATCTTCCAGGTGTAGCTAGCTTTTGGGTTTTGAGTCTGTTGCAAGATTCTACCTTTTCAGTTTGAGGATGACAAGTCACTGGTTAGTTGGCCCAGCCCCTGGTTCTTTGGCACTGGCACATAGTACTTTTATGACCCTTAGATGATCTCGGTCTTGGTATACCAGGAAGAACAACTGATTAGAACAATTATGTGTCTTTGGCTAAGGTGGTATAATCAGCAATAACAACAGAATGAAACACAACCTAGAAAATGACAAACTAAGGTAACCATTAATTTTCCACCTTTTATTAGAACTAGTTAAATATGAACCAGACTTGTGGTTATATAGCAATCTAAAATGAACTAGAAAATTGTATGCAGTAAATAAGCCCTACTATAGCAATTTTACCTTCAGGGAAGAAAATTTAAAAGGAGTTGGGAAAATATACAAATAGAAGAAGAGGAAGAGATTAGAAGCAAGGCTTGAGGACAAAGGAAAATCACTCAAACTTTGGGAAACTGGTGCAGAAAAGCGAGGGAAAGAGAAACAAAAACAGAACTCAACAACGAACTAGGACCATATTCACACTCATACAAATCTAACAAGAAAAAAATGATCAAAAACACAAGAAAACTAAAGAACATAGGGAGACAATTTCACTTCAACATGTCTCTGCTGCCACTGGCAGACAACATGGACAGACAGAATCCATACACACTATACACATCAATCAGCACCAGCAAGCCAGCAGCAGCTCCACAGTGAGGCAATGGATAATCCCAGGAAGCCTGCACCCCTGTTTCCACTGAAGTTTAGGCCGACCTCTGGCTGTAAACCAGGAGCCAGACCTGCCCAACCTGCAGCAATCTCCCTTCCCTGCCCACTGTGGGCTTGAACTTGGCTGGGACACACCAGGTGGAGACAGCAGCAGTTTGGACTCTAGAGCTCAGTAGGGCGCTCTCCGAGATGGCTCCCACCCACTGTTGGAGGATGTCAGATCGGGAACAACTCCCCAACCACTGCAGTCTGCTGCATGTACCACTCCTCTCCACCAGTGTACTTGTCTGTGGAGGCCTCTGGGGTTGCCAGCAGTCGCTGTGTATCTGCAAATTCAAGCCCCTCCCATGCAGTGAGTCCAGGCCCAAGGAAAGGGCACTGCCTGCCTTGGACTTCACTGAAGTTTCTCTCTTCACTCTCCCCATGGGCTCCAATTCTCACTTCAGGTCCTACCCGAGCCCTGGGGTCCCACTTTCCTCCTCCTCTCCACGTTGTTACATCCCAGTGTCTGGATACCAAATCTTGGAGAGGCTCTTTCTCTACTGCTCACCACTCCACTACCTTCCTGGATGTTGCCTGTCAGTTATTTTTTTAAAGATAATAATATTAATTTACCTTGATAATAGGTATAAATATACGTGCATATGTAAAAGTCAGTTTATAACAGACCAATTTTAATCACCTTGAGTGTTACGAATTTGTGTGCTGTCAAAGAACATATAGAACCATGTATGGAGAGGATGCAAACATTTCTTGTTCTGAATAGCTTTTTTAGACAACCCCAGAAAACCTATTTTAACTACTTATTTCAGTTTTGTTGCCAGACCCAAGTCTACCTGATCATTACTTGAAAGCCAATAGTTGGAAAACTAGAGTTGGTGGAAGGAAATCGGGTTCATTCAAGATGCAGGTTTATTCAGCACACAGAGAAGATGGGTGGAGCTATTGTCCACCAAAAAAGGACTCCATACGGGAAAGGGCTCTTACGGGGAGGCAAGGAGGTGCAGAGGTGAAGTGTGGGGAAGCTGCAAGCTAAGCAAGGTCTTCATCACCCCGAATCTGTTTTTGGCTGGGGTTACCTTGAGATAATGTCTGATTTTCATCTCCTTGTATTTCTTTAGACAAGTACTTTATTCGCATGTGAGTTAAATATTATTCCATTTTTAAAGAACAAGATTAACAATTCCCTGGGTCCATACTTCAATGTTATCTGAAGACCATCAGATGTTTTGGGCTCTGAGAAACTACATGAAGACGATTGGTTTGGGGTTCCTGGGTCCAGTATTTCAGCTCCTTTTCTTGTAATAGTTGACTCAGGTAGTTAGCCTCAGTCATTGAAAGGTGGTTTTAAGTAGATTTTACAACATTAGGCAAGGGGGAAACAATAGCTTTTCAAGGAACCATTTAAAAAGCAGAGCTAATCTAAAATAGGATGCTATCAGACATAATGGGGATGTTTTATTATTTTAATTCTCCACTCTCAATCTTTGTTTCCATTCCTGCATGCCATAGGGTTTTTACTTCATCCTGGCTACTTCCTGCTGATTTAGGGTGAAGTATAGGGCTTTTGGAATACAAGGAATTGATATAGTGAAATACATAATTTTTTTCCTTGAAGAAATTGGTCAAAGACATTTGCTTGGCTATTAGTTTAGGGGATGTCTGTTTAGCTTTCATACCAAAAAAAAAAAAAATTTGAAAGTCCCATGTAAGCTCCCATTATTACTACTAGGAGTGCTATCCCCAGTTTTAAAGTTCCTTCAAGGATGAATCTGGTTTGAGATAGCCAGGAAAATTGAAAACCAATCTCTTCTTCCTTGGAGGAAAAAAGATTTAATGATCTAAGGACTATTGGATCCAGTGAACTGTTGTCTAACTTTATCAATACCCATTTCTAGCTGGGATGAGGTATTGATTGTAGGAGCAGCAAGCTGAGATCACAATTACATAAGCTTCCTCCTTGTTCAGCCAAGACCTAATCTAAGGTGATTCTGTTACCCAGCACACCTTTGCCAGGGAACCAAGAGACTTTTGTAAATTGCAAGGGACCTAGCAGCTTTATTCTGATTCTAAGGATTTGAGACAGATGTCAAAGAACATATTGGCAAGGTGAAAACCCCACCAGGATAGCAGACTATAATCAAGAAAATGTTCATCCCCATCTGCATTACTCCAAGGAGACTGTCTACCTTTCTTGAAATGAGTTTTAAAGAAACATTCCCATGTTTTGTTTTCCTTGCAGGATGAAAAGTAAAGGGTTTTGCCTGTAATCCCAGCATTCTGGGCAGAAGGATCATAAGTTTGAGCCAAACAAGGGAAATTTATCAAATTTATCAAAAAAATGAAAAAGGTTGGATGTAGATCAGTGCAAAGGTCCTGGGTTTGGTCCCCAGTTCTGAGAGAGGGAGAAGGAGAGGAAGGGAAGGAATGGGGAGGGAGGGAGGGACGACCACTGAAGTCCCCAGGAAGCATTGTCCTGACTCTGGCATTCCACAGACAATTACATGCCTAGAAAGTTCCATCATTGCTACATATTAAGCTATATGCTTGGGGCATCAACACATCAATTGGTTTGTCTCACTAATTCAAATAGCCATGTGTTCTCCCCAGGGATTACTAGGATAATGTAGAGTTGTCGTAGGGGGATGGTAGATGCCCAACTTCAAAATGTATGGCTTTTTCTGGTACTGGCCCATCAAGTAGCTTCTTTTGTTTACAATCGTCCTCACTATAGGGGTGAAACAGGAATAAGTGAGCCCTAGTTGGAGGACCAATCTCATGCCCTCTGGTCATCACTTCTACCGTGAGCAGTTGTAGTTCCCAGGATACCAGGTTCGTTTGTGCTAGTTCTGGATTCAGGTGAGAACCTCGCTAGAAGCCTGGCAGTCTCTTGGTATCTGAATCACCACGCCTGTCACTCCTTCCAGAACATCCCAGAAGCAGCCACGCGCCTGCTATTCCTTTGGGCCTCCCGTCATTCTTCTTCCCCGTCGTCGTGGGCGATGGATGATGTAGGCCTCAAAAGTACTTCGGATTGGGCACCCTTCGGACTGCTCTTCATCGCGTCTCCTTCACCTCTTCTTTCCTCTCTTTTCCTCTTTCAGGATGCGGAAAGATGGGTGCACACACCCTTCTTCTCAGATGAAAGTCAATTAAATGCCTCATTCCCCACCCAGGGGAGCTAGGAGCTGGGGCTGAGGGTGTGGGTTTGCACCCTCACTCCTAGAAAGGGAGAGTGCTCTCGTGTGCAGGTGAGGGGCCCCTTTTATCACATGTGATGCTGCCCGGTAATATCACTGACTTACCATCTTACCAGATCCTCAGCTAGAGACCGAACCAAAGATCGAATTCTCACGCAGAAAAGGAAAAGGTCTTGTTCATCCTGACCACACAGCTGAAGGTGCCCATGAATGGGTACCTTGAGACCCAGCAAGGCATAAAGCAGGCCTGATAGTAATCCAGCAAAGAAAAGGCCACCCGCGATTAAATCTGAGCAGATCCAGAGGGCTCTAGTAGAGTCTTTCAGTTTACAGCTAAGGCCTAACGTGCAGGTGAGGAGATGGGCATCCCTCATGACTAGCCAGTGGAGGAAGGGAAAAGCTCAGCCTGGACTGGGTGGTCTTACTACGTGGGTGCAAATGGACCACTGATCCCCTGGGGCCCACTCCGACATGGCCTTGAAAGACAGTGGGGTGGAGGTTTGGGTGATACACCTGGCTCAGACCTTCGTAGAGAGTCATGTCCCCGAGGAGAAGGGTATAGAGTAACATCTTGGTTCACGAATGCTTCTGTTTGCACACAATTTTGTCCTCAAAAATGTTCAGCAAAATTTTCCTTCCCTTCATAAACTCCATGTCCCCTTCACAAACAACTGTGGCCATATTCCCACACCATCACCAACAGCCCTCTACCCCAGTACCATAAAACAAAGTCCATGAACTTGACTGATTTTTTTCTCTCAACTTTTACTTGCTTTATTCTTACCCGAGTTAACCTCTTAATCACCTTCAGACAGTTGTTCTGTGACAGAACATTTTATGGAGGTTGGGGCAGCGCACAGCAATGTGAGCCAAAGGGCACTAGCATCTCGTCTAAGAGGAAGGCAGGAAGGAAATGCCCATCTTCCTAGTGTGCCTTCAGCTGCCGCGGGAACGAGCCCGCCAAGCCGGTTCCGGCTCTGGGCCTGCCCCTATGGCCTCCATCACTTTCAAATCTCACTGGCCCAGGATAAGTCTCTCCTTCATTGGCGTGAAATTCATCTATGGCTCCTTGGCTTGCAGGGTGCCTGTCGGGTTCCAGGGCTACCACTTAGAATAGTTTACGAAGAACTCCATGCAGACCCGAGGAGTCCTAGAAAGATTTAGAGTTAACTGCCTTCACCCTGTACAGCTGTTCCCTGGGCCATTCCCAACTGAACACTGCCACCTGGTGTATAAGTGTGGGAAAGAGCAGAGGCAGGGCTCCCAAGAGGAACGAAATTCCTTTAAAATAGGGTAATAGTGTGTTTCTTGTCCATTTTAATGCCATTCTCTAAAAGGACTTGAGATATCAAAGAGGTCAGAGTAACTTTGCTTAGGCTGCTACAACTTATTTAAAAGGGTAAAACAGGTGAATTTGAATAGGGCCCATGGGGAAAGGCATGAGGTGAGAAAGGTAAGCACTAGAATTGGAGTCAAGGGCCCAACCTCAGGGAGACCCCGGCTCAGGTCAGCCCTGACCTTCGCCCTGTGTGCTCAGACCGGGTCTCCTCGTGTGCAGCTTTGGGGCAGGAATGACGCTAAGGCTCGGATGCTGTGAGACGAAGAGATCATCCCTGTCGTGTTGTTAGCACAGATCCCAGCCCAGCAAGTATTTAGCAAATGTGAGCTGCTGTTAGTTGTACTTCACACTGAAAGACATAAGGAAAGTTCTTTAAGTTCTCCAGAACCTTTGGAATAAACTCCCATTATCCTCATTGTCCCAGAGAGATTTATGGCAAGGCAGAGACAAGAGGTAGATGATGAGATTCTTCGAGATCTGGAAGGGCCTGAGCTGAAATGTTACAATTTATCGAGACGACTGTGCACCAAATTTGTTGCATGTTCTAACTTCATCATTACAGCAACTCTTTGTGAAGGGAACTGCTGTATTAGGATTCCCATTTTATAAATGAGGAAACAGGCCTCGGAAGGTCAAGGATATTCAAGGTCACATAGACAGTGACTGATGGGACTAGGGCAATGGTTAATTTGGCACGTTAACTTTACTGGGCTAAGGGATGCACAGACAGCTGGTTAAATGTTATATCTGAAAGTATTTCTGGGTGGACTCAGTAAAGATCACCCTCAAGATGCATGGGCAACATTTTATGCACAGAAGTCATGAACAGAACAGAAAGGGAGGAAAAGGAGGCTTTTGCTCTCCTCCAGTTAGAACATCTATGTTTCCTGCCCTCCAATACTGGCTCCCCTGGTTCTCAGACTTTGGACTTGAACTGAATTACACCACCGTTTTCCTGGGCCCTCAGCTTGCAGATGTCAGATCACGGGACTTGTCGGCCTCCATCACTGTGTGACTTAGTTCTTTATGTGACTATCCATCCTGTGGGTTTTTTCCCTCTGAAAACCCCTAACAGATATAATACATAAATACGGGGAGTCCTGCCCCAGATCTCAAGTGCTTAGCTGCCATACGAGCTACAGGAAAGTAAGTCTACTGCTTGGGTGCCTGGGGTGGGAGTGCTGTATTTGTTATGACTATTATGGTTCTCATACGTTAAGCTCTACTAGTGACATGAGTGACCTGTTGTCTTTGGCTTGTTTGTCTTTAAACCGTTTGTATGGAAACCCTTCTCTACTATGGTTTCAAGAGCTAACAAATAAAAATGTCAATGCCCTGTTAAATTGAAACTTTAGAGAAGCACTAAAAACAAATTTAATATAACATGTCTGTAGTGGTTGATTAACTGTATCAATGTGAGACATCTAGAAGCTTAACTAAATGAGTTTAGCAACTCTACACTCTAAAGTGTAGAAGACCCACCCAAGGGTGGCTCATCATCTGGATGGTGTAAAAGGGAAGGAGGAAGACGAACGCATTCCATTCTTTGGAGGAGCTCCAGTCTTCACCTTTGCTTTGGACAGCGTCATCTGGCTTCCTGTGTAGACTCTTCAGCCTTCCAGTATAGACCTTTTGGCCTTCTGTCGCAGACCCATCAGCCTAATGGTGCACACTTGCACAGGACACTGGGGTGAACTCCAGACCTTAGATTGAATCCTTCGGCCTCCGGCTTGCAAACACCCTTTGCACACTTCCTCATCCGACTCTGTGGCTGACCATCGTAAGCCAATCTTGTAATTTCTTATACATTGGTATATCTCATATCTGTTTTCTCTATTAAAACCCTGACTTACACAATGTCTCATGTTGTTGCAGTAAAACTGAGTTGGGAAAGGAACAACACCTGAGGAAGTTAGGAGGCAGTGAACAGCTTTATTTACACTGGTGGTCCTGGCTGACTCTGTCCCTTAACCAAGCCAGGCACCCAGTGTCTGTGAGCTAGTACTTTTATGTGATGCTCAAGCAGGAGGTTCAAAGGTGAGCCAAAACAGCTGACAGTTTTCTGGTTACCTGGCAGGGTGAGATCATCAGTTATGAGACTAGATTAACAATCATGAAGCTTGGTACAATCAGACATCCTTCATGTTCAGTTATGCTTTTGTGGTTACAGGGGTCAAGAACGCAGTTACAAAGCCATGAAGCAGTTACAGAGGTAGGCAGTTTCAAAAGAACAAAGTTTTTTTTTTTTTTAACTTTTTCTGGTACAGTTTTTATCTTTCCTCTCTTTTTGTTACTCAGAAAAATCTTGTTCAGTGCTGCTTTTATCCAAAGCTGCATAAGACAGGGCAGCTCTTAGGGTCATTTGGAAAGTTATGCTGTTAATCCATTCTGGAACAAAGTGAGTAACCCAGTTAATCAAGAAGGACCCTATCAGGATAATTAGCATCAAGACTGTCAGGGGTCACAGTTATGGTCCCAAGTTATAGACCTTGGAACCATCCCTGTATCTGGTTTTGTTCTTGGACCTCGTTACCTGATCTCTTGCAGTTGTTGCAAGACCTTCTCAGACTATTCCAGACTTATTAGCATAAACAGCAATTTTCTCCTAGGGCATTACAAACTCCCCCTTGTTGTAGAAAGACTAAACCCCCTCTATTTTGGAAGACAAATTCAGTAAGAGAGTCTATTTGGTCCTATAACAGTGACGTCGTGTCATGTAGACTTTGGAGTTCCTGGCTGGTGGCTTAGCTAATTGACTTAGTCCCACTCTCCTGGTGACTAAAGCAGTTGTTCCCAGCTCAACTGGCCAGGCTCATCCCAACCAGGACCAGTGTTACCGGAACGGCCCTCTTAAACCTGTGAGAGGCCATCAGGCTCAGGACTGTTACTCCTTCCTCTTCCTAATAGGCTTGCACTTATGGTAAGATGGTAGCAAGGGCACAGACATTTCTGGGTTCTGCCCCATCAGGGCAAGATAAATGGTATCGTTAGGGGTGGTCAGACTCCTGCTGGGGTGACAGATGACTGGAACACATGGTGGTGTAGCAGAGGTACCTGATGAGAGGACACAAGTTACATTTCCTTAAAATGAAAGCTAAAACAGCAGCTGAGTTTTTACATTTGTGTGAGCTTTTTTGAGGAAGCACGTGTGTTGGAATTCCATAGTAAAGGGGAGATACAGAGCTAAGACAAAGTCAACAATCAGAAGCGTCATCTGGGGAGCTAATGTTCAGGACGCTGTGGGCAGACCTTAGCATATGTTCCATGTCTGGGGTAATCAGGATGGCTTCTTCTATTTCATTTGCATCTTATTCAGCTGAGAGGTGACCTGAAGGTGGTCTATTATCATTTTAGAGATTGTAGGCAAACATAATCACTGAATGTGTCCCCCTGGGTATTTCTGTGGACCACAGTTGTATTCCCCAAGTTGGGTCAGGACACCAGGAGGGGTCTTAGGGGTCAGAGAGGCACATTGGATTGAATGAGCCTGGTACACATTTTTGTCCTCTCCTTGCTTTGGACCAGAACTAAAAGGCTCGAGTGTCATTGCTCCCCCTCCCCATAGAAGGCTATGGACGCACCTTCCCAGGAGGGACAGTAATATTGCATTCTGAATCTGTAGCCTGTGTATCTATACCTCTGCCCAGGGCACAGATAGAAATCAAAGGCTGCCAAACTGGTTCCCTGTAGGGTCCTTGGGGCCCTTTTTGACAAGAGGGCATTCATGTGTCTGGAATAGTAATAATTTGGCAAAGATCAAATCCAATAATTAGTGGGTCTTGCCCATTTCAGAATTTGGACTGGATTGCCTCCCAGATGTCAGTATCTACCAGATGAAACCCGACAGGATCTTGGATTTTGGCAATTTAATTTCCCATGGTTAAATTGAACAGAGCCAGAATCCAGACGCAAACATTAAATGCCAGCACATTAGTAACAGTGATCATTTTCTGATTATAACTAATAGCCCTAGGCTTTTTTTTTAGATGAAGAAGACAGTTCAAAATAACAGGTCCAACTAACAAAATTGTGTCAAGAACAAGGAAAAGGTATGGTGGCACATGCTTGTCATCCCAGCACTCAGGAGTTTGAGGCAGGAGGATCATTGTGAGTTCAAGGCCAGCCTGAACCACATAGTGAGACCCTGTCTCAAAAAGACCAAAAAAAAAAAATTAAAATTAAAAAAAAAAAGCATTAATGGTTGCCTTCCATTCTTCTGGGACAGCTGTCCATAAGGCCAAGGCCAGTGACACAGTCAGTAAGAGGGTAGGGAGCCGGAACCAAGCTGGGTGATGCAGTATTGAGTACATATGGGAGAGAACTGGGATAAGCAATCACACTCGCGATTCCCTGAGTGCCGTCCTTAAGCTTCAGCTGTGCGTCAGCCTGTCAGCGTCTGGGATGACAGGAACAGGGGTTTGAGTGCATTGTCGCCTCAGGATAATTTTCAGAGGAGTTGACTTGATCAGATAGACTTTCCAGCAGTTGTCCAGGTGAGCCTTCTTGATCCAATATTGATGGACCCATGGCTGCATTTCAGAAACTTCGATCACTATTAGGGTGGCCAATATAGTCATATAAGGTCTCCCCCAGTCAGGCTGTGAAGACTTTTTTTTTTGCAATCTTTTCTTCAAATCATATCCCCAGGACTATATGTATGAACAGGTGTGTCTGTGGGTATGGCTGGTCTTTCACCTATATTTGTGTGTGTATTGGGTATGCTATGTCCCCCCAAGTCCTCATATACTTTTGATGAGGCTAAGTCGGGTGCTTGCTTGTGTTCGGTTTGTTGTCTAGCAGCGGGACTGACCATGTGAGTGCTGCACCTGCCCAGGGGTGGAGCCGACATACAGTGAAAATGAGGCTGGTCTTCCTCTTGCTTCAGCCTCTCTCTCTCTCTGGAGCACGCTTGCTGCTTGCTGCTTGATGCTTGCTGCTTGCGGCTGCCATGAATGGAGCCAGCTAAGTATGGACTGAAACTCCCAAGAAACTGTAAGAAATAAACCTTTCCTTCCCTAATTTTGGGCATCAGGTATTTTGTCTCGGCAATGAGTGAAAAGTAACTAAGACAGTGTAACTGAAAAAAGTTTTTCCTAACTGTATAAGTTGTTCCTATAGGGCTATGTTACTTAGTTGACATAGGTCTCCCCAGAGACCTCTAATTATAGGAGAAGGTCTCCCATACAGAGAGCTTCAACAGGTGTATACCTTGTGGGTCCTGGTGAACTTCAGACCTTAAGGGCCGTGGGAAGTACATCCATCCATGGTGTCTGAGTTTCTTGGTGATACTTAGTTAATATTAACTTTGGAGTCCCATTCATCCTTTCAACTTTTCCAGAACTTTGTGGTCTGTATGTGGTTCATAAGTTCCATTTGATTTTTAATTCTTTAGTCAGCTTTTGGGTTATTTCTGCCACAAATGCAGGTCCATTGTCATGGCCTATGGTGAGAGTCAGCCCATAGCTAGGGATTATTCCTCTCAGTAACACTCTGCAGACCTCAATGGTTTTCTCAGTTTTAGTGGGGAATGCTTCTGGCCACCCAGAATAAGTCCACACAAACACTAGGAGATATTTGTAGTCCCTGTATGGTTTGACTTCCATAAAGTCGGTTTGTAAATCTTCAAAATGTAAAAGTTCTACATATTCAATCGTGGGTATGGGTTTAGGCCCAGAAGGGGGCTTGGTCCTTGGACAGATCTGACATCTCTGGCTAATGGAAGCACAGATTGAGGCTAATTTAGGAATATAATAATAACAGCTTAGAAGTAGATTCATAGCAGTCTTGCCTCCATGTGTGACATTTGGATGGTTTTTTTACCCAAGCATAGGCCAAGTTCTGAGGGGTGATCATTTGATCATCTGGCAAAGTCCAAGCACTGTTTGATCCTATGTAGGCTTCTTCCCGTTGTGCCCATTTACTTTCCTCGTTGGAATAGCAGAGGGGCTCACTGTGGAGACTGAGTATAAATTTGGGAGATGGCTTCATGTTGAGCTTCCAGATTCTTTTTTAAATCATTTGTCCCCATGTGGAGCCCTCAGCTGTCAATTTTGCAGCTTCATCTGCCTTGAGATTGATAGTGTGTTTTACTTTCTGGTGCCCTTTATAATGGATAACGACAACCTTTTTAGGTTTCCAAATCACAGTCAGGAGTTGAGAGATTTGGAGCCCACATTCCTTGTATAGCATCCCATGGACATGAACAGTAGCAAAAGCATACCTTGAGACAGTATAAATGTTTACATTTTTCCTTTTTCTCAGTTGAGAGTGGGTGTTAAGGCCCATAATTCAGCTCACTGAGCTGACCAATTATGAGGAAGAGGCCTGGTTAGCAGCACCACATTTGTGGTAACAACAGCATATCCAACCTGACATTTCCCATCCTTGACTGAGCTACTTCTCTCTGTAAACAGGGTGTACTCAGCATCAAACAAGTGTTCCATCTATAGATCTTATCAGCTTGCAAAAAGCTCACTAGTCAAGGTTAGACAGTCATTATGGGGGGCAAGCTCAGTGGGCAAGAAGGTAGCTGGGCTCAAAGGTTTATTCAATTGAAAGGTGAGTCAGGGAATTTCACAAAGCCTTGCATGATATTGAGCATTATGGCTACTTGAAAGTCAACAATGTCCCTCACTATTTAGTAACTCCAGAACAGCATGTGAGACTTGAACTGTCAGATTTTGTCCTAGGATCAGTTTGTCAGTTTCCTTAATCAGAAAGATGGTTGCTGACAGCATTTTCAGGCATGGAGGCTAGCCCTTAGCCAAAGTTCTTTGATGAATATGCAATAGGCCTGTCCCATGGCCCAACCTCTTGGGTCAGAACTCTTGATGCTACATATCTCCATTCATCAACAAACAGATTAAAAGGCCTAGACACATCAGGAATGCCTAGAGCTGGGGCTATTCACAGCACTTGTTTTATGGTCTGGAAGGATTCAGTTTGCTTCAAAGTCCAATCTAACAGTTTTCATTCATATTTTCCTGTTGGCATGTCATACAGGGGTTTAGTCTTCTCAGCAAACCCTGGTATCTAAATTCAACAGAACCTTGTAGCTCCCAGGAACTCTCTAAACTGTCTTTTATTTTCAGGTCTTGGGAGGGAACAAATGACTTCCTTTCTCTCTCTGCTCAGGCATCTGAGTCCTTTTTCTGAGTCAAACCCCAAGTAACACATTTTCTGTTTACATATTTGAGTTTCCTCCAGGACACTTTATTGCCTGTGGCTAGTGCGTAGCAGAGAAGGGCTTGTTTTTCGTTCCAGCAATCTGATCTATCTGAATTGAATATCATTACATTGCTGATGTGTTGCAAAAGGGTACAATTAAATTTGGCATATGGGAATTGGATCAGATTAGCAACTAGTACTTCCCCCAAAAGATATGACGGAGTTCTTAAAATCTTATGGAAGATGAGTCCAGGTAAATCGGCCTTTGTCTCTGGGTCCTCCCATTCAAAGGCAAATATGGACTGACTGACAGGTGCAACCTGCAGACAGAAGAAAGCATCTTTTAAATCCAGAAAGGTGAATAAAGCAACATCATTAGGAAGCAGACTCAAAAGGGTATAAGGGTTGGGAACTGCCAAATGCATAGTCATGATGGTAGAGTTGATGGCATGGAGATCCTATACTGATCAATAGTCCCATTGGGCTTTTTCACCAGGAGTGTTTCAAGGTGATTTTGACAAACTATCAAGGTTACAGACTGTTTCAAGTGACAGATGTGACACTGTATGCCAAGCCAAGCCTCTCATGACATTGGGTTCTGTTTAATAGCAGTAAGGGTTACATTGGGACAGAGCTGTATCACCAAAGGGGTGTGATTGACAGCACCCCCTAGGGGGTGAGTCCTCTGCCCATACTTCTGGAAACAAAAGTCTCTCAAAATTTTAGGGTTATGCTTATGAAGCATTTCAGGCTGACTCAGGAGCCATTTTTCCTCCTGGGGTACAGTCAGAGTCAATATTCAGCCCAGGACAGTGGACCCAAGTGTAAGGGAGGCTGGTTGGTTTGGAGCAAAAGAGATAGTTGCTCCTAACTTGGAAAGGAGGTCATGTCCTAGGGGAGGTATACAGCACTTAGTCATTCACAGAAATTCATATGTGATAAAGTGTCCACCAATCTTGCAGGATCTGCTTTGGCAGAATTTCTTTTCAGTGGGGTCTCTGTAAAGCAGTCTGATGACTTGGATTTGCTGGATGGTTAAGGGAGCAACAAGTTGAGCCAAAACTGAATTTCAGCCCCACTGTCCACCATAAAAGTCATGGATTTTCCCCTAATTCTGGCAATGACCAGGGGCCCAGTCAAACAGAGCCCTGTCTGCCTATTCATTGTCATCACTGGAGAGAGAGAGGGAAGGGTTCAGGCTGGGGTGGGCCTGGATAGTCAGATTTCTCTGTGTCCCTCAGATGGAGGGGGCATTTATCTTTCCAGTGTCCAAACTGTTTGCAGCAAGCACATTGATCAACTGCTGAAGCATAGGGTCTGCCACCAGTTTTAGGCTATGAGGCTTGAGGGGCTCCGTTGGGTCAGTTGCCATGGTGGCATTGGCTTTGGTGGGATACATCAGGAACAAACTTTCCTAACATTGCAGCTGAAAGGGAGGCTTTCTGTTGAGCTCTGCAATCTGCCTCACATTGTTACTCCTTTTTTTGTCCCTATTTCAGTTTATAAAGATCTTTTGAGCAATCTGAAGTAATTGGATAGCAAAGCCATCAATCTTTTGGATTTTTCTTCTGGTGTCAGAGGTTGACTGTGCAACAAAGGCAGTGTTGACCATCCATTGATTTTCAGAAGCCTCAGGATCAAAGGGTGTATAGATCCAGCTAAATCTTTCATAAAATCTGACTAGACTTTCATTGGGTTCCTAGCTAACTTCCCTAACCTTTGACATGTTTATTGGCTTTTTGCCTCCTCCTTTGAGTCCTGCAAGAAGAGCAGAGTGGTACTAATCTAAAGCCTCCTGGCCTTCTTCCATGTTATAGTTCCAATTTGGACGTGCTTGAGGGAGGGCTGTGTTCATCCAAGCATCAGGATCAACCACAGTGGTGGGAACTTTTGATTTTGACCAGGCTTGGGCCACATCTAAAATGTGGTAGCATCCATCAGTATTAAACAGAGTCAGGAGGAGTTGTTGATAGTCATCCCATGTTGGTAGGTGGGTCTGGAACATGGATATAAGAAGGTTTGTTATCACCTGGAGCATCTCTGAATAGGATGGGTTATGATGTTTCCAATTTAAGAGATCTGTGGAGCTGAATGGCTGGTAATAATACGTCATGGGTTGTTGGTTAGGTGCACCTCCCTGAGCTAGAGGGTAAACACGAAGTGGCAGTTAAAAGTGAGCTGGAGTCTTGGAGTGAGTGACAGGGCAGAGGCAGTGACTGATGGGGCTATCACCTATCTCTATACGGCTGACAGGACAGTCAATATTTCTGGCAATGTTGATGCCACATGATGGAGAGTCAATTTTGGGCTCAGGAGGTGCATCAGGTATTATTGGTGATGAAGCCATGGAGTTTGGAGGAGCAGAGGCTGTGATATACGAGATAGGGCTGGCAGCAAAGCCGTAGAATTAGGGAGAGCAGGAGGCTATAGTGCAGGGGACAGAACTGGCAGTGGAAGTGTCACATTTGGCTGAGAAGCTTGGGGTTGATGAATGTAAGGAGGAGGTGGGTTAGACTCCAACAGAACTGGATAAAGCTTTTCTGGCTTGGGCTGAATCTTAGACCCTCTCAGATGACCTTGTGGATTTGTTTTGATGACTAGGATGACTTTCTTGTCGTGCAGGACACAAGTGTGGAGTCAAAGTGGGAGGTCCTGACACAGGTTGAGCCAGGAGTCAATATAAGGGCACTGATCAGGACTGCCTCATTCATCATGCTCTGTCACATTGTTCCAAACCCAATGAACAATTTCAACATTAAGTATCCCTTCAAATGGTCAGTCAGGGCAAACTTTTGTCCATTCAATTTCACAAAATACATGGAGCATCTGGAATTTCATTTTTCACCTCCTAGTCATCTATTTTGAAGTTTTTCATCATACAATCAAGGACAGTGGTTTTACTCTGGCTTTCACCCATTCTGTCTCCTTTTGGTGTATGTTGTGTGCCCTTGAATGATGGTGTAACAGTAAAAAGGGTGGGTGTCCCTCAGAGAGAGACCATTCAGATGCCCACCTGGTTGCACACCTTGAGGAGACTTAGGCATGACTTAGCTAAGGAGAGTTCAAGGCCTCTGTTACACCATATGTCAATCATGATGGAACTGCAGGTAAGGGTCCAATCAGTCACTGCGATCAGTTCCTCCCAATCTTGGTGCACAGACAGAGCAGCCTATTGCTTATACTGTCCATGTCACTCACACAATCATTCAACAGGCACTCAGAGGTTGAACATTCCAGCCTTCCCTTGAGGATGACCTTAACTAGCAAGAGTTGATGAAACTCTTCTGCTCAAACTGAGCAATATTGATTGACTGGGGCACCTCTGGTGGGGGAGGTAGATCTTAACCTTATCCACTGACCCAACCCAACTGTGTCCTTTACCTCTCTTTTGGGTCCAACAGAGCAACTATCACTAAGCAGGGACCTGTAGTCCAAGCTGCTGAGGAAACTTCAAGAAAATCTGGAGGATGTGCCTTCCCATCAAGCCTGGAGAGGACTCTGCTCTAGCCACCAACCCCAGCCATAGCCTAATCATCTAGTATGGCTCTCCCAGTCAGGGAACCAAAAATGTAAACCTGAGTCCAAGAAAGAAATGACACCTGAGGAAGTTAGGAGGCAGTGAACAGTTTTATTTATACCTATGGTCCTGGCCAACATCTGTTGCTTAACAAAGCCAGCCACCCAGTGCCTGTGGGCTCATACTTTTATATGATGCACAAGCAGGAGGTACAAATGCAAGACAGAACAGCCTGGCAGTTCTCTGACTACCTAGCAGGTTGAGATCATTGGTCACGTGATTAAATTAGTGATCATGAAGCTTGCTCTAGTAAGACATCCTGCATGCTCAGTTATGTGCTTGCAGTTACAGGAGTCAAGAAAGCAATTACAGAGCCATGAAGCAGTTACAGAGGTAGGCAGTTTGAAAAGAATGAAGCTTTTTAAAAAAAGAACAACTTTTCTGGTACAGTTTTTCCCTTTCAATATAATATTAGAACTTTCATATACTAAAGCAGCTTTTATGTGGAATTCAAATGTAACTGAGCGTCCTGTGTTTTATCTTGCAGACCTGCCTCATGTACACTCAGTAAGCACATCACTGAAGATTACCTGATGGATTTCATATTGGGTACAACCACGAGCCTTGCTTCTCCTGACAAGCAGACAGTGGGGACAAGAGGTGACACCTGAAAGTGGGCTGGGGTCAAAAGGTAAGTTCAAACTCCTATGTGTCAGTAGCTTGACATAGAGCAGAACAGAAATCCATTATAGGGGAAAATTCCAAGCATTTCAGAGACAGAGACAATGTGGGTATCAGTCTAAGTGTGTGTGGGGATTAAGATGTGGCTGATTTCAGTTCCAGGGATGCTGCCTGTTGGGTATGGCCCATGGAAAGTGACTTGAGCTTCGTGATCTTGAGTTTGCTGTTGCAATGTTGATTCTGGTTTTGCAGATGTCGTCCAAGGTCTTGTCCCTTCATTGCCCTCTAGGAATCCTCTTTTTTTCCTACTGATGCTTGACTTATCCCTTTCTTTTGAGAAGGACCAAAGTAATCAGTTTCCAGGGAGAACTATGGTGTCCCCTGTTGGCCTTACTGTCCTCTGGTAACAGTTTAGAAGGCTAAACTGTTGGTCATCCAGAATTGGGTGGCTTAGCATCAAGGAGAATGGCATGTTTTGGGGACAGCAGACTCTGATGGCAGCATTAAGTGTCAAAGGCCAGCTTAGCAAAACACAGAAATAACAAGCATAGAATCATAGTTGGGAGGCCTCACCTGGAGGAATTCACGGGGTTGCTAGTACTGAAGCATTTGGGCACCCACCAAAAATATTACTGACAATGATATCAACCATCAGAGAGGAGTACAATGATTCCTCAGATAATTTCCAGAACAGAGCCATGGATTAAACAGAAGTCTGGGTCACCTTTAGGAAGACCTTGTAATGTTACTGCAAGTGTGTTCACCATTTGTTTTCCTAATCCTTTCTCACAAGCATTTATAATTTTCTATAAACATTCCTGTGTACCAGGGAAATACCCATGTCTTTCAAGAGATGTTGGGTACAGGGGTCACTGAGACTGTGGATCTCATATGCTTTCAGGTTCATCATCCAGACTGGAAGGGACAGAAGCCAGGTGGAGGATGGAAGCTTGGCTTAAGTCCATCATATAGGGTTGCAAGGTGCTCAAGGTCCCACCTATGTCAATTTTCCTGGTACCATAGTGAGTAAACTCAGCATGGATACACTTAGTAGCTGGCAGAACCCTCACTGGAGAACCTTAGACTGTGGAGTAGAACCTATATAACAGAATCAGCTAAGTGGAAGCTTCCGAGATTATCTAATCTTTAGGGCAAGACGGTAAAGTTACAACACATTATGTAGGGTAGACCATCCATGTGTGCTATTTGAGGGCCAACCTCAAAGACTTTAAGGACACAGGGCTGGTGTTCCTCACCATATCCCCATTGTATTTACTAGTCTACCTTCTGCATAAACAGATGGCTCATGATTGATGAGAATGGACTGTGTGAACTCTGTTAAGTGGTAGCCTGGTCATGATGATTGAGTCAGTATTATAGAGTGGCTTCATAATTATAATATGCCATTTGGTATATGACTACTGATTTCTTGAATATGTTGTTGCAGCCCTATCAGGAAGAAGGGTCAGAGGCTGTTTGCATTTACTTGGGACAGACAATATATGAGGGTCTTGTCCCAGGGATTTATACCCTCTGAAATTATGTTCTCTCTAGCTATATAGTATAACAGTTCCTTTATCATATTAATAGCACATAGAATATCATGTTAATCCATTACACTGATACCATCAGGATGCTCTGACATGAGAAGGTAAAAAAAAACCTGTGGGATCCTTGGTAAAGTAGTCCTATAAATTTCCAGCGGCCAGCTATCCTGGTGAAGTTTGTAGGGGTGTGGTGGTTGTTATATCTTGTATGCAGTTTCTACCATGAGTCAAAACAAACTAATACCAACTAGGTCTTTTGGATTTGGAAAATACTTATACCATGCTCAGGAATACTGTTCCAACCCAATAATCGAGTTGCCATGGAAGACTTTCAGTTTTGTGGGGTCCAGAGCAAGAAAGCCATCTGCAGCAGATTAAGCTGCAGTTACAAGCAGTTCTGCCACACAGCTTATATGACTGCAAGATCTCACAGTCCTGGAGCAGGGTGGCAGATGTGACCTGTGGGTCAGATACCATTTTTATAAGTAAAATATTGGCACACACCTATAATCATTTATGTTGTCCATGTAGTTGATTTTATGATAGAGCAGCAGAGGCTAAATAGGTACTAAGCCTAAAATATTTATTATCTGGTTCTTTGAAGACATGTTTGCCTACTTCTGTTCTAGAGTACTAATGACTCTTGAGGTTTAGTGTGTTTGTGTACACATATGCATACATGTATACACCCATGTGTATTTGCTCCATCTACAAGCAGTGACCACCACTAACAATGAGTCCACATAGTGGACTCATATCTTGTTTTCTAATTGTCATTCTCAATTAAAAGAAAACACAGCTTAGGGAAAAGGCTGATTTCAGAGTAAATACAGGCACAAAATAAGCCTGGAGCTTCTTGTGCCAGCAAGGAAGCATGGTACTCAAAGAATTTTGGAGCCATATGAAAAGTACACACAGGGCCACCTGGAGAAGTTGCCACTGGATAAATCTGGAAAACTTGGCAAAATCAATGACACTGATGAATGATATACACTGATATACAATGAAGACAAGCATAAGAATCTATCAATCTATATAAACATAAAGTAATCAAATGTGTAAATGAGACAGGAAAGCATTTCTGTATAACGAAATACTAAATAATAGAAGAGAAATGGAGCTCAAAAATCAGCAATAGATTAACTGTTGGTGAAGATTCGAGGAAAGTTATATGGTCTCAAAATGTCTCTCTGCAAATCGCTTATTGATTATACAAGGGAAAATAGTTCAAAATGAAGGAACCTAAGTGGCACCTCCTTAGGAAATGATCAGAGTTGATGAGGCTGATATTCAGACAAACCAGCAGTGTGGGCCCTTTGAGAAAAGTCCCCGTGAAAGATGCATTACATTACTTTGTGTAATGTGGGTCAAATCATGAGAAAATTCAGATAAACTTAAGTTGTTGTTTTTTAATGTTTTCTACCAAAAAAAAAAGTGGTTTTCATTCTTCAGAAACACCAAAGGGAGAATGAGGAGCTATGCCAGATTAAAGATGTGACAGCCACATGTGTGTGTGACTCTGCATTGGAGGAAGAGGCGCTAAGACAGACATCTTAGGATAACTGAGGAAATTTCATATGAATTAGGTAATGTCTGTATCCTGAATTTGATAATTACATTGTGGGTATGTTTTTAAAAACTTCCTGTTCTCAAGGAATACCCATGGGATAAGGAGTTTTGATATCTTCAGTTTAATTTTAGATGGTTTAGAAAAAAGTCCACAAGTCCGAATTCATATGTATGTATATGTAAACATATCTTCTGTGTCTGCACATGGAACAAATTGGAAAAACTGTAAATAATTGGTGAACCTGAATAAAATTTACATAGACTGTCTTATAACAGTCATAACATTTTCTTTAGTTTTGATATTATATCACTATTAAAAATTTGAAGCTGGGCCTGGTAGCATACACCTATAATTCCAGCACTTGGGAGGCTGAGGCAGGAAGATCAAAAGTTCAAGTCCTGCCAGAGCAACTTGGTGGGGTCCTGTCTCAATATAGAAAAGCAACTGGTGGTTTAGCTCAATGTGAGGGCCCTAGATTCAATCCCTAGTTCTTCAAAAATTAATCAAAAGTTTGAAAATTATGCAAAAAGAAAGATGAGACTATGGGAATGCAAATCCAAAACAAAGAATCTGTTTGGTCACTCTAAGGAGACAAGACTTTATCCTATAGAGACCTTAGGTGGTTGTAGGAAGGGCATTTTGCTGATTTGACTTTGGCCACAGTGTAGAGGAGGAGGAAGACTGGAGACCAGGAAATGAAACCTGTTGAAAATAATAGCAGCCTCAATGAACCTGTGAAGTGATCTTGGACTAATTGATGAATTTAACCCAAGCAAGCATCAGCGTTTCTCAACATAAATCCCAGGGATCTTCCTCTATCCCCAAAAGGCTGAAGTAAGGAAGTGTAGATGAATATACTCATCTATTTACAGACATCAAGGTAGCAGTGATGTGGCCTTTTCCCTTCAGGTCTAAGCAAACTTCTCTGTAAGACACAACATTTGATAGTGACTGTGAATAAATGAGTCTGAGTATATTACAGTCTCAGTCCAAAGCAGTCACGTCTGTTAAATATTTATCCAGAGCTTCAGAGGACCTAACCCAAGGCAACTGCAGCAACTTCTCTAGGCTAGTAAGTGTCTGTCTTGCAACTTGGTAAATTTGGCTAAAAGGCAAGTGATCCCCTTTCAAAAGTGCCTTCCTCTGCATCAGAAGAATCTGAACCAACAAAGGGAAGTGAACTTAGAGACCATTTTCTCCAAGAGATGCACATGAAGTGCTTTGTCTGTTGTCTTCAAAGCGTACTAATGAGGTAAGTGATTTGGACAAATGTATTTTGTGTGTTTTTCCAGAAAGGGGTGGTGGTATTAAGTCCCAGCCCACTCCAATGATGATACATCTGTATACAGGAAAGGCAAGTCAATACATGGATACCTAAATAGTCCCCAAAAGAGTAATGATTAATATATTTTTGATGTGCTCAAAAAATCAAAACACCTGGTCATATTGTAAATGAAGAGCTGGTTGTGAAGCACCAATAAACTTCCAGTGTTAAACAACACAGTGTACAATGCAGAGATTGAAGCGTTCATGGGCTCGCAGGCAGGCTGGCTGAATGTGAAGACCTGCTGTCTCTTAGGAATGTGCCCTTGTGCATGACAGTCATCCTCTGACTCAGCCTCCTCACTTGAGAAGTAATTTTATTAGATTCTACTGCAGAAGTTCAATGGAACGAATGAAAGGTAAATTCACATTCAATCTGTTCCTGGAACACAGTGAGCACATGATAAACATTTGCTATTAGCAACAATAGAATTAGTGATATATTTTATGATGCCAGATATTGATGTCATTTTCCGAAAATAATGGTTATTACCCAGGTAGCACTAATAGTCATGGTTCAGAGGCTCAAGTTTAATTGCATGAACACCAAATGGAGTCCTATAACATCTGCAAGTCATTCCTTTTCAGATCAAGTGTTAACTAAGAGAAGTCTGTGGGTATCCATCTCAACTCTGGGTTCAGAGCCATATTGCAAAAAAGGGAAGGAGGACAAGGAAAAATACCTGGTACTGAGAGTGTTCTCAGTGAATTTTCTTTTCCTTTGGATGTTGTCAGTACCATGCCCAGGTCCCCAGGGGTCCCTTTCATTGCTCCTCTGTGCATCTCCCCATCCTGATGTGTTTCCTTCCAATGGCTTATGATCGCCTCTACCCAAGTCTGCCCTTAGGTGACTGGAGCTGCCCTCCCTCTCCATGAACAGAGATGGAAGAAGTTTAAGCTCTTCCTTAGCAAAACAGAAGCATGCAGATTCCAGGCCTACCTTGGGTGAGCTCTGAGGCTCCAGTTCTGAGGGGAGGTCCCATTCCTTGGGATCAAGCCAGAGCATTTGGCCTGACGTGGCACATTTGTAGTCCTCGTTTTCTGCTTTGTTGTGGGACCAGTTATTTAATAAACAACTTTCTCATCCTTTCAGACACTTATGGGTTTATTACAGATTTCTTGAAAGCATTGTGTTTAGAGGATTAGACCTGGCTCTATAAAAGTCTCCTGGTGTGATTTGGAGACCCACAACCAATTTCTTTATCTGTGCAATTAGGGCATTTTGAGAAGCCAAAGGAAGTTATGAACCTCTTCCCAAATGAGAAGCCCAAGATACACCAGCATCACTGTGTATTTAGTTCCAGATCTTTCAGATACCTCTGAAAACCATTAGTGGGTCCCTTCCTGGAAGATTTGTAATGCTCCGATTAACTCTTACATTCTGTATTTCTGTTTTCTCAAGTCTGTAACTGAGATCCACTTAATCAAGGACAGATTGTGAATGTTGAATAACTATAAATTCTTCTGAAGCAGGAGTGCCCAGAACTGTTTTTAATTTGGTTTATTTGTGGAACAAAGATGTAATGTATTGCCAAGAAAGTGTTTAGAAACGAAATCCTACACGAAAGGGGAACGCATCTGGGAGCAGTGCCCTTCCTTGGCCTGTGGTCCTCAGAGGATCCTCAGGGGGTCTTCAGTAGACTGGGGCTAATGGTGTGGAAACCAGAGGTTACAGTTTCAGCTGTGTATCTTGTCAGATTTGTGTTTGATGATGGGCAAGAACAATGGCTTAGTTTTGTAGTTTTTCTTCTATTAAAATGGAAAGAGAAAAAAGACCGATGTCTTCCTTAGAGGTTTGTAGTGAAAATTAAGAAAGACCACATTTGTACATTCCTTGGCATGTGATTCTTTATTTCATCTCCAGTGCGAGCTCCCCTGCCTGTCTTAAACAGTGATATTCAGAGCGGTTTCATCCTTCACCCAGTACTGTTCATGTCTATGCTGTCATTGAATTTTAAATATATGCATTGCTGATCATTTCCAAGTGTTTACCTCCAACCTTGACCTCTCCCTTCACGTTCGACAATCACGTCACCAACCCCAGGACAGATATTTTCCCATGGAAAGCATTTCTGTTGCTTTAGTCCATCCACCAAACGAATCTCTTCTTTGGATAATGAGACACCTCATCCTTTTGGGATTTCCTGGCCTCCACTTCTTTCTAGCAGAGGGAGGGAGACATAATACAGAATTACTGTTCAAGGCATTTTCTCTCTTTGCTCAGTTATTATCCAGGAGAAAACATCTGAGCCAAGCAAAGACTGTAAAATTTTCTAACTAAGAGCTTATGTGGTTGCGAACAGCCAAGTCTAGTTGTCTGAAATGATTGGAAAATGAGGCCAGAAGTTGTTGACCATTATGACCACCACAAAGACAACAGGAAGAAATCTGAGCTGAGAAGATGAAAGATCATGTGTGATTCTGATAGAGACTCTGGATCTAGCTGTGGCAGATATAATCAAGGGGCCTTTCAAAAGCAACCCTAACTAGCTCCCATAAAAATGGGAAGAAGTTTATATAGTGAGTCCAGACTCATGGTTTCTAGACACTGGGACCCAACACGTTGACTGACCTTCCAGATGGCTCTTCTCCTTGTCTTTGTTTCAGTCATAGATACCAAGGTTCACCTAGTCACTCCAGCTAAAGACCTGGAATTTTCCTTACTTACTCCTGTCTGTCTTATTTGAACTAGTCCCACTGGCCCTATGTCTCCTCTGTTTCTCCTTTTGTCTCACATTTCTCCCACATGTCTCCATCCTAGTCCAGCCACCACCACCTCTCTAGCTTACCATCAGTGTCTATTAGGCAGAATTTGTCTCTGGCTGCATGCCTCTCATTGTCACGGTGAAACCAAAGAGAATGGGTTTATGTCAAACACCTGGTTTCAGCATCTCACTGCTTAAACCTGTTCTAAGATCTATTGCTCCAGGACCACATCTAACTCATTCACATGGCACATAAAACCTTCTGTGTACTCTTGAGCTATTTCTCGGCTTTCCACACTTACATCCAGAAATAATTCACCCACGAGTAATGCTCTGTGGCCTCACTGTGCCTTTGTGTATCACCTCAGGAGGTAGTATAGTTTGTCTCTATTAAAAGTGTGACTTTGAAATAACATGGAACTGGCTCTGAATCATTGTTTTCATGTACACCAACTGCTGCTCAGGTAAGCTATGTCTCCAGACTAATTGAAAAGTAGTGATACTAATAGCAGCTATACATGGAAAGTATCCAGAACCATCCAAGGAGGCAATAAAACCTAGTTATTGTTTAATACTTTTGTTTGCATTATTTCCTTTGTCCAGAATTCCCTCATTGCTGTCTCTTTGTCCCAGTACTCTATTTTAGTCAACTTTTCCATCACTAAGACAAACAACCTGACACCCACAATTTAAAGAAATAGAGGTTTAATTTGGATCACAGATTCAGTGGCCTTAGTGCAGGGTCAACTAGCTGCAAGGCAGAAATGGCACAGCAAAAGTTGCCCACCCCATGGGGGCCAGGAAGCAGAAATGGGAGGAGTTAAAGATTAAGAATATACCTTTATAGGTGACAGCCCCAGTGACCCACCTCTTCTAAACAGACCCTCCCTTCTAGCAGCATGTTCAGCTATGAACTCAATGGATGGGCCCACAGATGAATACAAGGCCCCATGAGTCAATCACCTTCCAAACAGACTTTAAAAAAATTTTTTTTTATTTTAAACAGAAAAAAAGTAAGATTAAAGTAAAACAGAATTTCACAACAGGTCAATAGGAGAATAACAATAATCAACACATTGCATATTGTTATATTCACAGCAGTTGTTTAGGGTATAAGATACAGACACAAAACATTGTCCAGAAAATTATTAGCACAAAACTTACCCCTCAGTGAATCAAGGGAAACCAGCTATATAACTATAATTTTTTGTTATGACTGCTATATTATTTTCAAAAGAATATTTCACATTAAAAATGAAATCTGAAAATGACCCTGTGAAAACAATGTTTCACTCAAGATTCTTTATCTTAACTAATTTTTATATATATACATAGGTTTTCTTTCAGTTTGTCACACAAGTGCAACAATATGATGGTTACATATGTGTGACTTATTTAGTTCACTGAGAAGTATATTTTCAAGGCACATCCATTTAACAGTGAAAATGTGTAGTTTATTGTTCTTCATAGCTGAGTAGTATTCCATTATATAGAAATACCACATCTTTTTTGTCCATTCCTCAGTTGAGGGGCATTTAAATTGTTTCCAAGATCTGGCTATTATGAACTGTGCAGCTATAAACATAGGTGCACATATATCGCTGCGGTATGACACCCAGAAGGAGAATAGCTGGGTCAAATGTGACCTCCAATCCTGGCTTTTTGAGGAATCTCCACACTGACTTCTACAGTGGTAACACCAGCCTGCATTCCCACCAACAGTGGAGAAGGTTCCTTTTTGCCCACGGCCCTTCCAGCATTTACTATTGGTTGACTTAATACTAGCCATTCTTTCTGGGGTGAGGTGGAATCTCTAGTTTTCATTTGCATCTCTCAAATAACCAGTGCTATTGAACATTTTTTCACGTATATATTTGCTATTTGTACTTCTTCATCTGAGAAGTATGTGTTCATCTCAAATGCCCATTTTTGAATTGGGTCTTTAAGTCTTGGAGGACTGATTTTTCAAAAGTTCTTTATATGTTCTCAATAGTAACCTTTTATCTGAGGGACAGCTGACAAACATTTTCTCCCACATTGTGGGTTGTTTCTTCACTCTGTTGGTGGTTTCCCTTGCCGTGCAAAAACTTTTCAATAGGATGAAATCACAATTGTTGATTCTTTGCAATAGTTCCTGTACAATCTGACTTTTATTCATAAAGTCTTTGCCTACACCAATGTCTTCAAGAATTTTACCTACTCTATCTTCCAGCAGATTTAATGTTTCTGTTTTAATGTTGAGATCCTTAATCCATTTATATTTTAACTTAGTACATGGTGAAAGATATGAGTCCAGTTTTAACATATGGCATGTGAAAAGCCATATATTAAAAGCCAAAAGTTTTTCCAACACCACTTATTAAAGATGCTATCTTTCTTCCAATGAATGTGTTTGGAACTTTTATCAAAGATAAAGTAGCTTAGTGTGTCTGCAGTTGTTTCTGCATCTTCTAATCCATTGATCTTCAGGTCTGTTTTGTTGCCAGTACCACACTGTTTTCATCACAGTAGCTTTATAGTATAATTTCAGGTCAGGAATTATGATGCCCCTTGTCTTGTCTTTGTTGCCCAGGATCACCTTTGCTATTCTAGGTCTCTTCTGATTCCAGATGAATTTTAGAATTGTTTTCTCTAATTCTGGGAGGTATGCTACTGGAATTTTGATTGGGATTGCATTGAATTTGTATAACAGTTTTGGAAGTATGGCCATTTTCACTATATTGATTTTTCCTACCCAAGAGCATGGGATATCTCCATTTTCTAATATCCCTCTTCAATCTCCTTTTTCAGAGTACTATAGTTTTCAGTATAGAGTCTTTTACATCTTTAGTTAGATTGATCCCTAAGTACTTCATTTTTTTAGATGCCATTGTAAAAGGTATTGTTTCCCTAATTTCTCTCTCACTGAGATTGTTATTCATATACAAGAATGCTATTGATTTTTGGATGTTGACTTTGTAACCAGTTACATTGCTAAATCTGCTTATTAAATCTAGAAGTCTTTTGGTGGAATTTTTGAGATCTTCTAGGTAGAGTATCATGTCATCTGCAAATATGCTAGTTTAACTTCTTTCTGTCCTATTTTTATTCCTTTTATTTCTTTCTGTTGTCTAATTGCTCTGGCTAAAGTTTCCAGGACTATGTTGAGTATGAATGGAGACAGTGGACATCCTTGTCTTGTTCCTGATTTTAGAGTGAAAGCTTTCAGTTTTTGTCCATTTAATAAGACATTGGCTGTCCATTTGTCACAGATGGCTTTTATCAGATTGAGACAGAGACCATCTATTCCAATTTTCTGTAGAGTTTTTAACATGAATAGGTGCTGGACTTTGTCAAAGGCTTTTTCTGCATCTATTGAAATAATCATATGATTTTTATCCTTGGCTCTGTTAATATGATGTATTACATTTATGGATTTATGTATGTTGAACCATCCCTGCATCCCTGGGATGAATCCCACTTGATTGTGGTTTACAAGCTTTTTGATGATTTGCTGCAGTCTGTTTACCAGTATCTTATTGAGGATTTTTGCATCAATGTTCATTAGGGAGATTGGCCTCTATTTCTCTTTCTTAGTTGGATCCTTCTCTGGTTTTGGAATCAGAGTAATGCTTGCTTCCAGGAATTGGGAGTATTGCTTCCCTTTCAATTTCATTAAAAAGTTTGAGAAGTAGTGGTGTTAGGTCTTCACTAAATTTCTTGCAGAATTCAGCTGTGAATCCATCAAGGCCTGGCCTTTTTTTGTTGATAGGCTTTTAATTACATCTTTAATTTCATTTATTGATATTGGGTTGTTTAGGATTTTTGCATCTTCTTGATTCAACTTTGGTAATTCATATGTATCTAGGAATCTGTCTATTTCCTCTGTATTTTCCACCTTATTAGAATACAAGTTTTCAAAGTAGGTATAAATAATTTTCCTGATTTCTACAGGGTCTGTTGTGATTTCACCCTTTTCATTCTTAATTGCATGGATTTGAATCCTTTCTTTCTTTTTTTTTTTTTTTTTGATAAAATTGGCCAAGGGTTTTTCAATTTTATTTAATCTTTCAAAGAACCAACTCTTTAATTCATAGATTCTTTGTATTTTTTTAGGCTCCAGTGTGTTAATTTCTGCTCTGATCCTTATAATTTCCTCCCTTGTATGAGCTTTTGGTTTAGCCTGCCCTTCTTTTTCTAGCAGTTTGAGGTTCAGCATTAAGTTGTTTATATGAGCTTGCTCTGTTTTCCTGATATGGGTATTTACTGCTATAAATTTCCCTCTTAAGACTGCTTTCATTGTGTCCCACAAGTTCTGGTATGTTGTATTGTCATTGTTATTCAACTGCAAAAACTGTCTAATTTCTTCTTTAATTTCATCTGTGACCCATCGATTGTTCAGTAGTGTGCTATTTAATTTTCATGTGTTGATGAAGTTCTTGTGGTTTCCTTTGGTGTGGATTTCCAGTTTCATTGCACTGTGGTCTGATAGTATGCATGGAATAATTTCAATTCCATTACATTTACTTAAGCATATTCTATGAACCAGTATATGGTCTATTTTGGAGAATGTCCCATGTGCAGCTGAAAAGAATGTGTATTCTGATATTGTAGGGTAGAAGACTCTATAGACATCTACTAAGTCCATTTGCTTAAAAGTTTGATTTAGCGCTAATATTTCATTATTGATTTTTTGTCTAGTTGATCTGTCTTTTTGTGACAGTGTGGTATTAAGGTCTCCCAATACAATTGCATTAAGGTTTATCTGATTTTTCATGTCCATTAATAATTGTTTTATATAACTGGGCGTACTAATATTTGTTGCATATATATTTATGATTGTTATCTCTTCCTCTTGAATTGTTCCCTTTACCAAGATATAGTGACCTTCTTTGTCTCCTTAATCAGTCTTGGCTTATAATTGATTTTATCTGCAAATAGAATAGCAACCCCTGCTTTTTTCTGAATTTCTGTTGCATGGAGTATTTTTTTCCATCCTTTGACTTTCAGTCTATGGGTTTCTTTTTGAATTAAATGTGTTTCTTGTATACAGCATATTGTTGAATCTTGCTTCTTGATCTATTCTGCTGGTCTGTGTCTTTTGACTGGTGAATTGAGACAAGTAACGTTGATGATTAAAACTGGTATGTACTGACTTATCTTTCTCATATTGTTTTCTTATTATTGGGTCCCCCATTTGTTTCTTTTTCCCTTCCCTCTAATTGTTTGCTTTTCCTGGTGGATTCCTTCTATTGGGGTTCATGGAGCTGTAGTTCATATCTTTTTCTAAAATTTCCTTCAGAACATTTTGGAGTGCTGGTTTAGTGGTCATGAATTTCCTCAGATGTTCTTTGTCATGGAAGTATTTTGTTTCTCCCTCTATTTTGAAAGACAGTTTTGTAAGATACATCAATCTGGGTTGAATATTGTTTTCCTTTAGAACTTGGAGTACTTCTCTCCAATCTCTCCCTGACTTCAGAGTTTGTGCTGATAAATCAGTTGTGATTCTGATGGGTTTTCCTTTACAGGTGATTTGTTTCTTTTCCCTAACAGTTTTCAAATTTTATTTTTGTGTTGAATTTATGGGATCTTGATTATTATATGCCTGAAAGTAGATTTTTTTTATCATTGCTAATTGGAGTTCTATATGCCTCACTTATTTGTATGTCAAATTCTTTTTCTTTACCAGGAAAGTTTTCTGTCATGATGTCTGTGAGGATGTTTCTTATGTCATTTGTGGTATCTCCTGCTTGTTCATTGATTCCAATTAATCTTAAGTTATTCTTCTTTGTCTCATAAAGCAACTGCTGGATCGATTTTTTATGTTCCCTTGCTAGTTTTGAAAAATCTTTCTTTTCCTGGTTACTAACTGCAAGCCTGCCTTCAATATCTGAAATCTGGTCCTCACATTGGCCTAATCTGCGTTGAATACTTTCAGTGGAGTTTTTATTCTCCTGAATATCTGCTTTATGGAATCCATTTGTTTCCTATATTGTGCTTCCATAATTTGCTTAAGCTCATGTATTTTTTTGTCTGTGTCTGCTCTAACATCACTAAGCACGGTGTGTATTTTGGTAATCTCTGTGGTTATTTGAAAGATTATTTCTGATTTCACTTTTTCCAGAGCCTCATTCAATTGCTTTGTTACCACTTCAGAGAGACCTGGTAGGGGGCTTTCAGATTTTCCAGACTCATTGCCCCCTTGGATTTGCCTTTGGTGAACTGGGTGTCTGAGGTTGTGGCCTGTTTAAATGTCTTCTCATTTCTCTTCTTTTTTAATTTAATTCCTAGAGTGATACCTGTTAGTTGCCTGTGGTGGGTTGCTTTATTGGTGGTATTAAGGATATCCAAGTGTTGATCTCTTCTCTGAGGTATCTTCCAGGTGTAGCTGGTTCCTGGGCTCTGAGTCTATTGGAAGATCCCACTTCCTCATTGTGTTAGAGATGAAAAGCTATTGCTCACCTAGCCCAGTCCCTGGTTCTTTGGCACCAGGCCTCAGCACTCTCTGTGACCCCCAGTCAATCTCGGTCCTGGACCATCAGGGCCAACAGCTATCCAGAACAATCATGTTAATTCTGGCTGCAGTGGCACCCACAGCACCAAACACAGTCAACAAAACAAATAGAGCTAACCCCTGATTTGCAACCCTCAACCATATAAACCGAATTTGTAACCATACAACAGAATGCAGAACAATCATATACAATACATAAGTTCGCAACATGTCAATTCTGTCCTCAAGGGTCAGGACCCAAAATGGATTTAAGAGAAGGCAGAGAAGTGGGAAAAGAGAAAGAGATTGTAAGTAGGTTGGAGGACAAAGATGTGAACTTAGGGAAACCACTGTAGAAGACTGAGGGAAAAGAGAGCCAAAAAAACAAAAAGTAGAACAGAACAAAACCACACCCAGAAGGAGGGCAGAAACCACACTCACACTCAAAAAATAATAATTAAAAAAATAAACTAAACAAACAATAGGAGAAAAAAAGAATCCACTTGCAGGCTTCTCTCTGGATTCACTAGTAGACAGCCTGTGGAGACAGTGACCCAAATCGTGTGTAGCACTGTATCCCCACAAGCCAGCAACTGCTGGACGACGGAGTAGTAGACTACCTTAGCAGGACAGCTCCTGAGAGCAGACTCATTGGGTTCACCACATTCCAAGCAGTTTCCATGGGTCTGTGCCCAGCTAGGAGCTGCTGGGGGAAGCCTGCAACAGTTTTAGCCCCAGGCCAGCCCGACTCCCAAATGGCTCCCTGCAAATTGCTCTCTCCCATGGAGGACCGAGGCCTCTGCACTCAGCTCCAGCCAGCACAGTTCTCCACCTCCACTGCTCCCCTGAACTGCCAAATTGCTCTGCAGAGGTCTCCGGGGTCCTCAGCCACCACTGACACCTTGACCGTGTGCCCCCAGGCTCCAACAGCTCCCCTAATACAGTGAGTCTGGCTCCAGGCGAAGGCACCACCAGCTATCGCCTTCTTCTTTGTTGAAGTTTTTCTTTTCACTCCCTCTGTGGACTTCGATTCAGACTTCAGACTCTTCGTGGGCCTAAGGAACCCACTTTCCTCCTTTTTGTCTTCCTCAGGATGGTGTATTCCCGCATCTCCAAACAGACTCTTGACATTAGATTTAAACCATAGCATCTCCTTTGTTCGCTGTTGCTCAGCCCTAATTCAGGTCAGATATGATCTCCCAGGACTACTCATGAGCACAGGTTGGGCAGTCTCATTCCAAGTTATCCTCAGACCATCACTGACACTGCTTGTTTCCCACTGGATCATTAGCCTCATCTCTGTTCTGAGCTACTTGAAGGCCAGGAAGGTGTCATCTCTGCATCATCACCAATTCCTTACAATTTCTGGGTTTCAGTGAATAGAAACGTTGATCGTCTTCCAGCATCTGATAGGATGAGAGAGCTGTGCCACAGCCATGTTCATTTCCTTGGATTCTTTGGCATGCTGAGTTTTATTTATTTTTGTAATACACATAGTTTAGAGCCATTACACCTGTCTACTTCTATCTCATTAGGCTCTGGCAGGTAAGATATTGGGAGAGACAGGGCTTGCGAACACAACAGAACAGCAGCAACTCAACATTCTTTTTTTTTTCTGACAAAAACAGTTCCTTTTTCATCATTCACAGATCTTAGAATAATGGGTCGTGAAAATTGAATCAACATCTAGTATTGCAGGAGATTTACTAGGCTGAGCCAGAGATTCTAAGAGACTGTAGAGGAGTGTTAAAGATTTGATTCCTACCACCCTCTCCATCCTTTACCCCCAACCCAGTTAAGAAGGAATGGATGGTCCCCACATGGCTCCTAGATGATTACAACATCTGGGAATTACTGAGTTGGAACTAGAATGCTAGGGGGAAAGCCTGGTGAGCTTTATATCTTTCACAAGTCAGACTTCTGAAGTCTACTTACTTTTATAATGAGCAAAGTGTAGGTTTGGAAATGAGTTTGATTAGCTGGCTGTCCCTTTCATAGACAAGGAAACCAGGCATCAGGCAGGTGAAGCCAGATCCCCAGGATCACCTAGCTAGCTGTTGTGGATGCCTTTTCTCCTTCAGGGCTATTGGGAAAAGAACACTGTGGAAAGGTGCACTGAACAACTAGCAGGGGGCTGGCATGCAGGACCACCTAATATGGTTTTTGCGTACCTGGCAACTGGGAAAACTGGTCTGAAAATTTCCCTGCTAGTTCCTTCTCAGATCTGAAGTCTTTCCTCTAGGATGAATGTCCTATTTTACTTGTCATCACTCCCCACATTTTCACATTCTGGTCCTACAGACGTGCATGAGGAACGCTTCCAGCATCTGCGCATTGGTCCACACTCTTGCCAGGTGGGGAGCAGAGGTGGACGCAGTGCTACCACACTTAGGAGGTGGGGCTGAGAGTGGTCTGCCACCTTGGGGTTCATTCTTCCACTCACTCACACTGCTGACAGATTGGTGATCCTCCCTGTGGGCCACTTCCAGCTGCAAACCAGTGCAGGAGAAGACTGTATTTGTCCCAGGGGTCCAGGGCCTGGGTGGCAGGCCTCTAGGTCAGTATGAAATAGCAAGACACTAATTAGAACCATGCACATGAGCTGCCTCCTCCAGTCTGGTTGTGTGAGCCATGGAGTTTATTAGTTTAACTCTGTTTAACTTCTCCTGAGTCACCACTGAGTTGAGGAAGGTCCATTAGAAATAATATCCTCAGTCACTGGCCAAGGACTTAGAGACACACATTCTAGTGGCTAGAAATGAAACTAATGAGGAACAAGATCAAGGCTGCGGGCTTTGCCAGGGGCAAGACCTCAGAGAGCAATAGCTGTTGATGAGTAGCAGACACCCATCTCTCCGCTGCTCACGGTGAGCGGTGAGCGGCTGTTTCTATTCCATTAGGCTGATTAGGATGCGGGAAGCAGAGCTCTGTGGCACTCTATGCGTGACCTGAACTGACTCAGACGCGTGCAGGCACTCTCCTGGCAAAGCACAGCTGTGACAAAGATTATGGAAAACGTGTCTGTGAGCTCTGTTCCTAATAGGCAAATCTTTCCCACATGGGCCTCTAGGCCTTGTAGGGCATTCCTGTTTTTACTGTTTCTTAGACAAATCTGTAGGCCAGGATCAGTAGTCCCTAGTCGGAAAGATAGCTGTCTCCATAGGGGCTCAAAGTATTCCCGTGGGCTTCACCCACAGCACATGAATTTAGTTCCAGGGGGAATTCAGTTTTTACTTAAACTGTTTACAGTTGTACTCCAGCACAAGTAGAACCATTCAGGTAGCTAAGGAAGTAACAATCAAATGTAATCCAAGGACTCTGTTTCAAACTTAATTTGAACAATACATCTTAACAGTTAGGGGTACCTAAATGTTGACTGGGCTTTAGACAATACTAAGGTGTTATTTATGATTTTGTGAAATGTGATTTTTTACTTACGTAAGAAAATGCTTAGCTTTTTAACAGATGCCTACTGAATGACATAGGAGCAACATAATATATTTGTTTACAATTCTAAGGAAAAGCTTTAGATGGCAGGTCTCTAAATCAATTTGAAATAATAGAAGCCTACAGTGAGCGTGTATGTAAATTGTAGTTTGCTCGGTCTAATAGTAATAAAAGTTTCCATAATAGAAATAATGATCATAACAGTATTCGCTGCAATAACATATTACTATCTGTAATAGTATCATTCATAATAGAAATAGTAATAATAATAGTATTCATAATATAACCAAGTAAATGAAATTCTACATGGTTTAAAGATTTGCTTTATCAATAGTTCAAAGGAGAAAAAAATAATATGGAAAAGGAATTTAAAAACATTCAACAGCCATTCCTAAAAAGTAATTATTAGATAGTAGATGTAAACTTCATTAGAAAATTTAAAATTACAAGTGTAATACAGGAGAAAATAAAACAAAAATCTGTGGACTAGACTAAGATTATTCATATAGGATTATGCTTATTTTTTAAACAGATGCCTACTGAATGACATGACATGGTAATAATTTTAGGGGAAATGCTTTAAAAGGAAGGTCTCTGAGTTAAATATGAAATATTAGGAGGCCCACCCTAAGGTTGCTTGCAAACTATAGCATCTAGCAAGTTGTTTCTAATCAACATATTTTTATGTCCAAGATATAAGCCTAGTTGAGAGTAAAACACTAAAAATAAACTAAAAGTACTGAAAAGTACTAGTATTAGGATTAATATTATTAGTACTAATTAGTAGTACTATGAATGCACCATGCAAAATGGTTAAACAGAAGAAAATGAGTATGGAAATAAGTCGGTAATTTAATATTTGCAATAATTATTTCTAAATCTTTGTACTAATTTTCCATAAATTTTATTTGTATTAATCATATCATCTACCAATCCAGAGCTCATAAATATGCCTAGATTATGAAGTGGTAGAGTATTTAAAAGATACACAAACAATACAAAGAGTGATCAAAAATATGGTGTGTATTTAAATTTTTAAAATTTATTACAGTAAAAGACGCATTACCATTAGTCCGCCCAAAATCCTCCCCCTTGCTTTGAACACACTTATCGCATCATTCTGGCCACTCCTGAAGGAGAAGCTCTGAAAATAATCTTTCATGAGTGTCTTGAGTTACACAGTCCTAAACGTTTCACTGTCCTGAATCAATGCAAAACGTTTACCTTTCATGGTGAGTTTTTACTTTGGGGAGGAGCCAGAAGTCTTGCAATATCAGCCCTGGTGAGTAAGGTGGAAAGAACACAGCATATTGTCTTTCCGAGCCTGCCTTTCTGTTGGATGACAATCAGCAATAGCATTCATCGTGTTTTTCATCACCTCCTGTAAAGACACTCACGAAAGAGAACTTCCAGAACAGCTTCTGCAAGTGGCAAGAATGCTGGGATAAACGTGTTCAAAGGGAGGGGGAGGATTTTGAGACAGCCATCTGGCTTTTACTATAATACAGTTTTAAAATTTAAACCTTTACTGTATGTTTCATCACCCCTTATATATCAGTAACACTCAGTGAAAGAGAATAGCATATTTTCAATCCCAAGATAAACACACAGGAATAAGCTAAGAAATATACCAGTGCCCCATACGACCAGGCCTTAACAGTGCTGAGACTTTCTGTTGCAGCATGTGCTATCTCCCTTATCTTTTTTTTTTCTTAGCAGGTCAAAAATGGAAATAAATTTCCATAAATCAGATCATCAGCACATTATAATCTCAAATCATATGGATCATTTAGAAGAACAAAGTTTAGTTGAATGTTTCATAACTCAATTGCTTCATTCATCTGAAGGAACAAATATGCAGGAAGAGCCCAAGGATGAGGAAAGGGAAAAAATCAGTGATGGGTAGAAGGTAACTCAAGGCTGTGTGCAGAGGATAGTGGACCCTGTGACACTCAGAGAGAACCTGAGGCTGTGGTCTTTGGGAGGGTCTGGTTTTGAAGAGGAACCTGAACACTTCCACTGCTAGGAAATTTCTCTGTGCTAAGAGGAGGGGCGTACTGCACCTAGCTATCTGGGACAACAATGTGGTTTGCGTTGAAACCTGCTTTCTTCCTGGCAGTCTGGAACTTTGGTACTCATCAGGCAGAGGGTACCCCAGTGACCGGTCCCAAGTCAAAACTCTGGGCAGCAAAGCTCTAATGAGCTTCCCTGGCGATGGTGCTTTGCATGTGCTGTCAGAGCCCATTGCTGGAGGAAGCAAGCGTGTCCTGTGATTCTTCACCGCAGCAGGACCCCTGGGAGGTCGTGCCTGGCTTCCTACGAGCTTTACCCATCTGCCCATTGCGATAACTCTTAGCCATGAGTATGGCCATGTGCTGAGTTCTTGGAGTGAATCATCAAACTGGTGGATGGTCCTGGGGATCCCCAACACAGACTAGGATTTGAAGGAGATACTTGAGAAGATAGAAAGAAAATCAGGAGAAAACTGGTTTGGTAAATGAGAGAAAGGAAAATTTTAAGAAAACTGAAATGATTAATTTTTGAATGCTTTATAGCAACACTAAAATTAAGACATAACTTGTATGGAGATTACAAAGGCTAAATAAAATAATGTGGCCGGTCGGGTAGGTGACAGACATTGCCACACTGAGGCAAGGGGATGCATGTTGTTATGAATCTTTGTCTTAAAGGTCATATTGTAGACTAAATGTTTAAAATACAGATGCCAGATAAACCACACACATGAACACTGCTATGGTTTGAGGGGTCCCCTCTCAACAAGGGTAGGCTCAAACCCTAAATACTGAATCCTATGAATATGATCCTATTTGGAAATATAGTCTCTGAAGATACAATAAATTCAAGATGAATCCACATTGAATTAGTGACTTTAATTCCAGTATGATGGGGGTTCTTGTAAGAAAAGAGAAAGCTAAGTGTAAGATGTAGATATTTCTGAGGGTAGGCGTGATGGCACACACCTTTAATCCCAGCACTTGGGAGTTAGAGGCAGGAGGATCATTGTAAGTTCGAGACCAGCCTGGGCTACAAAGTGAGTTCAAGGCCAGCCTGAACTGCATAGTGAGACCCTGTCTCAAAAAATAGGGCCGGGGATTTAGCTCAGTGACCTAAGTTCCTGCCTGGCAGGCACGAGGTAGTGAGTTCGATCCCTGGTACCAAAAAAAAAAAAAAAAAAAAAAAAAAAACACATTTCTGAGAGAAGGCCATGGGAAAACAGGCAGAGATTTTAATCCAGTCAAGAAAACACTGAGGATACCAGCAACCTAAACAGGAAAGGAAACGTTCTTCTCTGAAGTCTTTGGAGGCAGCATGGCCCTGTCAACACCTTGATTTTGTACTTTCAACTTCCAGAGCCTTGAGAGAATTTATTTGTGTTCCAAACTAGAAAACTAATGCACATGCACCCAGTGTTCCAAACTAGAAAACTAATGCACAATTCCCATGGTGTGAAAAACCCTCATGGGAATATTACCTTAACTTTCAGAGTGCCCAGTTGTTACTTTGTTTTGCCAACTGGAAATAGCAGCAATAAAATGGAAGCAAAGCGGAGTTATAGTTCAAGCAAACTAATGACTGACAAAGAAGTTGGCCACTGAGTGAACTGGTTTAGGTTGATCCCTCCACTGCCACCCACAGGAGCACCAGGTCAGAATGAGGGAAACAGAGCCAGCACAATATTCTGCCAGTCCCTGCCAAAGGGCCAGGAGAAAGCTCAGCTGCACATGCGAAGTATCTAAGAGTTACTTATTTGGTAATTCATTTGTTTGACATTTTCTATTCTGAAACTTTGATGAGTGAACCTTCATAACAAGAAAGTGTTTTCTTTTTAATTTAAAAATATATAGCTTTATATGACTGAGTGCCATCAAAGCATCAAATCTGGCTCACTTTGATTATTATGCATATCTAAGTTTCTGTTAATAGGGTGACTGTTCAGATGTTTAACAAAATAAATATACTTGGAAGATTTTTAAGCAACATTCCACATAACTGATTTTTCTTGCTTTCAACTTAGCTGAATACTAGTTATGTTTGATAATAAAGATTTTTACATAGCTGTGTTCCATTGACAAAAATGATCTCACACACCAAAGGAAATTGTTTAAAAATTTAAAGCTTAGCTGTACGTGGTGGTGCATCGCACACTTTTAATCCCAGGACTCGGGAGGCTGAGGCAGGAGGATCATTGTGAGTTCGAGACCAGCCTGGGCTACAAAGTGAGTTCAAGGCCTGCGTGAACTGCATAGTGAGACCCTGTCTCAGAAAATAAGGCCTAGGATTTAGCTCAGTGGTGTAAGCACCTGCCTGACAGGCACAAGGTCGTGAGTTCAATTCCCAGTACCAAAAAAAAAAAATAAATAAATAAATAAATAAATAAATTAAAGCTTGCATGTTTTCAAATCAAGTTAAAATATTAACAATTGTCTTAAAATTAATAGAAGTGAGAAGTATTTATGAATATAAGATCTTTAAGTTATTTAGATGCAGAAACATTTAAAGTATAAAAGGATCACATTAATTTTTTAATAAATGTAACACTAATTGCAAATCTAGCATTCAACATCTATCTAGGTGCTAAAGCAGAGAATTGGTTCTAGGCTTCATATGCCTACCTAGATTCACATTTAAAAAGATACAGGAGCAAAGTGAACTGTTTAATATGGAGAGTTGTTTCTCAGATGCTAAGTGTAGTTGTATAAATACCGCAGTAACTTGTGAATACCTTTGGTGCCACATGCACAGTGCGAAGCAATAAAATGAATGCTCTGCACTACTGGGAATTTGTTTTTGTTGTTGTCATTATGCAAGAATATATGACATTCACGCTTTCTGAACAGAAGGGCTGGGCAAGTTCTTCTCCCTCCTATTCCAAGCCTGTCCTGCAGCCTCTGATGCAGTCTCCAAGCAGCCCAGCCTGAGTACCACCATGGTCATACACAGTTGTCTTTTTTTTTTTCTTAGCCCATCAAGCAGGCAATGTGCAGAAGGGTTTTTCTGGGGCAGAGTGGTATGGTTGTGAGAACGGGTGCTCAGGGTTATGGGTTACATTTAAACCATCTCTAAGTATCAGATCGCAGTGACTGAGGTTTCCCTGAGTTCTTTAAGTACATGTATTTATGTTGTGTCTCTCTGATACCCAAGGCCCCGAAATCACAGGACCCATGGAAGGGGCCTCTCGCATGGCTGTCGCTGGGGGACTTGGGAGGATGGATGGGGCTGCAGGAGTGGGACCAGATAAGTGGTTGTTGATTGCAGTTACCCAGGGGAGATACCTGAGGCCCTCACCTACAAAAGCTACTCACTGAAGACACCAGTAAAAGGCCACTGAATCTGAATTCAGGCCTCAATGAAACCACAAGCAAACCACTCATACTTGACTTTGAGACCTCTATGGTTCAGGATTCAGGACAATTCTTTACCCCAACTGAGGTCAACTGCTAATTTAGTCCATACTTAGAAAGTAAAAACCTAGTTATCTTAATGGGCAAACTCCCTTGGCCAAGCTCTCTAAGGACTCAGTACTGCAGTGTCTTGCAGAAATTCCCCAACTCTAGACTGCACGAGTAGGAGCTGATATCTTTCAGGACATTTTTGTGGTGAGGAGGGTCAAAGCTTCTATCCTGGACAATATGACTGCCATCATTTGAATATTTATGTCGCTTCAAAATTCACGTTGAAATGTAATCCCTAAAGCAACGGTGTCAAGAGAGAGATTTTTAGGATGTGATTGGCCAGGAGGAATCTGCTCTTATAAACAAAATTAGTGCCTTCTAAAAGGACTTCAGGGATTTCATTCCTTCTGTACCCCACCAGCACTTGTGCTGTCTGGAAGGTGCAGCACAAAGATGGAAGCAGAGGGCGGCCCGCACCAGAGGCAGAACGTGCCGCACCCTTGGTCTTGGTCTTCGACTTCTGGCCTTTGGCCGAGGTACTTTGTCATAGCAGAAGGAATGGACTAAGACAATGGCAGATTTTACACAAAACACTCTTTACATTCGTTATTTGCTTTGGAAATCTCTCTCAATATCTACCATCTTCTCTCTTTTCCCATCACATTAAATCTTCCTCTTCTCACCTTTCCCTATGAGATGACTGTGGCCCCCATTTTTCTCTTACTCCCCCTTTCTCTGCAGGACAGTTTATGTCTCCTTGGTCTCCAGCTCCTATTCTCATAGCCATCGCCCTTCCCAGCACACAGAAAACTTTCCCTGGGATTGGCTCTCTTTAGAAGATGCTGGTCGGGTAGATAAAAAGTGGGCATTTACCTTTCATCGTCTTTCTGACTTTGGGGAAGACCCAGAAGTCATAAGGTGCCCATCGCAGTGAATAAGGTAGATGAGGGCACAGTGTAACATTTTTGTGAGCCTGCCTTGCCGTTGGATGGGACTAGGCAGCAGTATGCTGTGTTTTTGCTTAAACATCATAAAGATAATCAGGAAAGAGGACTCCCAGGACTGTTTCAGAAAGTGGCAAAAATGGTAAGTGTGTTTGAAGTGAGGGAGATGAATGGCAGTCTGTCTTTGTAATAATTTGTTAAATTTCAATGGTCACCATACTTTTGATCAGCACTTGTATTTGTTTAATTGTTGGGGTAGATTTTCTACCCTTTTCTGCCTGATGGAGATAGCAAACAACAAAGCCAAAGCAGGAGACTTAGCAGTCCTGGTGTCAAGGTGTGGTCATGGCCTCCCATTCTTTCCAGAATTTCTCTTCATGCCCACATGTGTTCTGGAATCTGCAGTTCTCGGTGATGCCTAGATCACCTTAAGAGGTCACACTGATATAGGGGAATGAAACTCCCAACCTACTAGATGTCTAGTATGAGTTCGTGTTCTCTAAAATCGAAGAATGAATTTTAGGAACAACAGAGGTTAAGGGCAGAACATATTTATTGAGAGAAAGAAAGTTTCTGTCTGAGAGACAGAAGGGGTCCCAAGTGCGTTGCCAAAGACTGTCTTTTGTAGGGACTTTCATAGAGTAAAACCACAAGGTGAGACAGGTCCAAGTTGAGGAAAACATAGGAACTCCCCAGGGCAGACAGGCAAGAGGTAGGGCAGAACTATGGTCAACCAATAAGATTAATTTCTCAGGTAAAATTGATTAAATTGGGAACAAATAGGGAAGCAAGTCATGTAGCAAGCAGGCACGCGCACAGAGCAGTGACTCTTCCCATAATGGGTTGGGATGGTGACTTTTGGCTTCCTTGGTGTGAGAGACCTATTTAGAATATCAGTCCTTAGGATGCAGGTGCATTTGTTCGATCTTTTGTCTGGAGGCCTGGCCCACAGCGGGAGGTGTCTGTCTCCCCAACAATTGCAAGGTTCTGCACTGGCTCCTTGGAGGACCTAGCCCTGTCTGACTGCCTAGAATATTTCCAACTAACTCAGTTGCCTGTAACAACATCACTTGCATAATAAAAAGCAATAACTGGGAAACGTTCTCCAAGAGCTCAACTCTTTCATTTTTTACTTAATTCTACCTCAATCCTCATTATGGTATTCATGGAGAAGAACAAGTAAGAAAAAGCATCTTTTTAACTCTAGATATGAAGGAAAAAGGCTCTTATATGAAATGTTAGCATCTCTCTAGCCACATATTAATGAAAACTACAAAAAGAGCTACATTGCTCTTGATAAAGTTTCATTTTGCTCCTGGCAACTGAGAGAGCTCGTTTGAAGTGCGCTTCAGTATCGATGTTGTCATTACATCAGGTATTCCTCTTTCAAATGATCTGGTATGAAGATCTGAAAAGAACTGCGCACACTTTCAGATGATGTTGACCAGCAAAATACACTTGTTGAGAGAATAAATCTCCCTTACACCCGCCAAAAGGAATATTCAATGTTCTCCAAACAATTATGGCTTTTCCACTCGTGGGCACTGCACATGCTCTTCCCTCTACCTAGAATGTTTTCACGTAGGGCGCTCTAGCTTTTGTTAGGAATTGTTTCAATACTTTCATATATCCTCTCCAACCTTCTCACCCCTAGGGAACACTGTGTCTATATTTCTTTCAACTGTGTCTATGTCTATATAGACTTCAACCAGAGGTCAGAAGCAGAGGCTGGGTTCTTCTCCTCAGCACCCCTCTGGGAGTACTTGCAATTACCAGCCTCCCCTCTCTGCTGCCTCCTGTAAAACCTTTCAGTGTGCACAAGAACTCTCAAAACCCCAAAACAAATAAGTGACGATAAAGGAGTCCTCAGAGGCAAAACAATCGATAAAGAGCATTTGTTGAGTGAGTACAAGAATCCCCACATTCTGGCATCAAATTTTGGAGTGGTCATTGTCCATCTTGCAGAAGGCAGACGTATTTGACTATCTTCCAACTAACCAACTTGGAGCCATCTTGGCTGCTAAGTGACCAGGTCACGGCTCAGTTCTCGCATGGCCACAGATTTACAATGCAAATCTAGGTCTGGATAATGGAGAAAAGTGAACGAGGAACAACACATGTTAGTTTAATGAGTTGGAAATGGCTAATGAAATGTCAAAGGGATGGACACAATGGTTTTAGCAAGCATTTCTCTCAGTGCTCTGACACTAACAATTACATACTACTCAGCCTCCTCTGACTTCATTTGTCACTGTCAATTTCAACACCGACAGAATTAAAAACATGCTACCAAGAGGACTGACAAGTGGACCCCAAATCACACGAGGCAATCACATTTGAAAGAAGTGGCAAATGAAATTGTGAAGTTTAAATGTAGACTGCAAGAGGAATTAAGCTGTGTAAAGCACCCTGCAGATAATCTTATTCAGTTCTTCTTACTACAGCGGTGACCCTGGAGGGCAGGAATGGGAAAGGGCCTTGTAAAGGTCCCACAGTTATTTGGATTGTATGAAACCCAGTATGAGGGGTAAACCAAGAGGACATAATCGTCTCAAATATAGTTCCCTGTGGGTACAAGGCCATCTCACTAACAAGCCCAGGAAATAACGGTACCTCACCCAATCAGCATAGCATAGAACTTGAAATGAAGATCATCTAGTGGGACAGTCAGCTGCATGAGCATGGCGCGCTTGTTAACTTCCCTAACAGGATTAATTAGCTATAACTTGGTGGAATTAGGTAGGACAGAAGTGGTATCTGGAGCAAGATTTTCTCGTGGTGAAAGTTTCCTCTTATAGAAAGAGGAAGCCCAGAGACAAGTCCCCAGGTTCCTGGAGTCAAGAGTGGAGGAAAAAGATAATAGGGATTCTTGGACAGACATCAAGGTTGTCCAGAAAAAGAGACATCCTACCTAAATCACTGCCTAGGTTCCTCAGCCAGCAGTCTGTTAATGTCTTGGAAACACTGCACAACCCCATTTGTGGCAGAGAGAACGTATCTCAAAGAGTTCTACCAGGTGCCCAGGAAATGACTGAACAAGTGCCCAGGTGAAAGTTCTCTATGTGTATAGCTCTTGGTAAGGTCAGGTCCAAGCCTAGGTTTCCTGATTCTGGAGCAGTTCTAGTTCTTCTGGAGGGTGGCATGTGGCAGAGAAATATGTGATTTATGAACAGAATATCATGGGGTACTAGAATGGGAAGGAAAGGAGATTGGATAATTCTCCATGCAAATGTGTTTACCATGAGGAGAGTATCAGTAAAATATAAAGAATCAGCCTTGGGAATCTCATTGCTCTTCCCAAACTGGGAATGGTCTGACTCCAGGCATGTGAGCACCTC
>RJWM01006472.1:0-23309 GCA_004363535.1 Dasyprocta punctata
GTCTAATTTATTGAGGAAGTGGCAGAGCTATATATAAGGTCTGAGGGCCAATGAGGGTAGAGGTGGAACTGAAAGGGGCTATGAGCAGGGGCTGCGTGGCAGTTGTCAGGGAGAAGGAGTCAGCTCAGGTTAGGATGAGGAAGTAAGTTGGTCATGTCAGCACAGGCAGCACGGTCACGTAAGCCCGTATGGGGCTACAGGGAAGTGTAAGCCTCCTTTTTTTCCCCACATTGTAAGCGGGCTATCCACCTAGGGTGGGTGTAGCATGTACACCATCTCCATGCTCTCCTCCTGCACAAGATAAGGATGTTTACAAAGAGGAGCTGTCCCCCACCACCACCCCTCAACTCCCCCCACACACACCCCATGCTCAGCCAAGTCATTCAGCCAAGATTCTAAACTTCTCAGATTGACCCAATGTATCAACTGTTCAAATCCACCACTTGTCAACTTGGTAACCAGACACATTTTTTTAAAAATCAGTTTCCACATACAAAGATACGCTTATTTTTATCATTTCACATCTTGAACATCATAACACAGGTTTAACAGTCCTTAAGAACCTGTATTGTCTATCAACTGTACAGTACATTAGAACCATAATATTTCCCCCTTGCAGCTGAAACAAACAACACTGTTTCTCCCACCTCCCTTGTCTGAGCCAAGCTCCAGCTTTGTGAAGCTCTTTGGTTCCCTTCCCCATCTGAGGGTGGGTGAAGTGGTGAGAGAAGCAGAAAGTAGCAGTTTCTTCCTGGTAAATAACCCTTTAAAAGTCTGTAGAGGTCCGGATACATTTGTGCTGGCTTGTTTTTCTTTTTTTTTCTAGACTTGCTCTAGGCTGCTTTTTCACTTCTTCCTAAATTTACAATTTTTTCTTCTAGAAACAAACAAACTCAAGAAATTTAGCAAGCTGTGTAGTGTCAGTGTATCAAAAACTAAAAAGTGATATAAGAAAGCAAAAAAGACCTAAGTAAATGTAAAGTTATATTGATTGTGAATTCGAAGCAGGTACTGAAGTACAACAACAATTTTGAAAAACAACAGAGTTTGAGAATTTTCACTACCAGCTATTAAGACTTACTATGAACCTATAGTGACATAGTGATATATGCTGGAGCCAGCCTATTATGAGCTCATAAAAGCCAAATGTTGAATTTTTAGAAGTTTTACAGGTTGGTTGTTGTTGTATTGGTTATTTTCAATTGTCTTTTGTGAGAGTACTTTTTAAACAGAAATCAGCAAACCAAGCCGGGCGTGGTGGCGCACGCCTTTAATCCCAGCACTCGGGAGGCTGAGGTAGGTGGAGCGTTGTGGGTTCGAGGCCGGCTTGGGCTACAACGCGAGCGCAAGGCCGGCCTGAGCTACATAGTGCGACCCTGCCTCAAAAAAAACCAGGGCCGGAGTTCGGCTCAGTGCCTTAAGCGCCTGCCCTAGCAGGCGCGAGGTTGTGAGTTCAATACCCGGTGCCGCAAAAAAAAAAAAAAAAAAAAAAGAAATCAGCAAACCACAAATCAGGTCCACACTAACCCTCAACCACTAGGAGCCTGCCATGCCAAGCAGGGCCATGCCATCTCAGGGAAGCTGTCTTAGCCATGGTACCCCTATTGTTTGGCAGGTTGTGGCAGGCCCCACTGGAAGTTTTCCGGAATAGGTCAGCCTTCCACATTAGTTTTAGTTTACACTCATTTGCCCAATGATACCTTCATCTACACTTTAGACAGTGAATTGCAGGTATCATTCAGGGGTCAGACAGCAGTTGTGCTGCCCCTACAAGTGCAGCAGAGCAATTTTTGGCAAAATGCCCCCCACACCCACAGATAAAACAAGTAACTGTTTTTTCCCTTTCCTCTAGGCTGTGGATGATTAACTTGAGTGATAGCTGCTGCCAAGGTAGCCCCCTGCACATATGAGGGACCACTGTCTGCATGAATTTGAATCATCTCAGCCAGTGTAGCCTGTTTTCATGGGCTCTTAAAGCCTTTTCACACCTTTTATTTGTATTTTCAAAAGCCAGTTGCTGAACAATTAACTTAAAGGATGACTCTTTTATGAAGGGTGGAAGTTGAAGCGTGTCATGTAGCAAAATTTCCTTGAACTGAGAAAGTGGGAATTGCTGCTTGTGGCTCAGTTAAGGTTATAGGATGGTTGTTCTTCTGCCATCTTTGTCTTGCTCGAGACTTGATTTTAAAATAGTGTTCTGAGCCAAATCTTTTGTGATCCTGCCAACAAACTTGCAACTATTGAAGCACTCCCTATGCAAGTCCACAAAAATAAAGTAAATACAGAAATCAGGAATACAACAAACAGTTCTGTATACATTTGCGGTTCTTGAGAATTTGTTTGCCCCATGTTTAACAACTGGTAAAATCAACATACCTCTTGCCTTTTGGCTTCTCCTAAGCCTATTATCTCTCTGGCCTTAGGAACCCATTTCTATGCCCCAAATTCAACACCTGATGATGTCAATATCAACACAGTCCTGTGATGAATATTGACCATTACCAATGCACTTCTCGCTATTATGCACAATGAAAAGTGTCCCCTCACCCACTGTATCTTCTTCCCCAGTTCCTGTTCAGGTACCATATGCCACATACGGACACAACTCTCAAATTCCTGTGTGTGTAGGCGGGGGGAGGATGGCAAGGGGATGGGAAAATAAAGAGAAGAGATGAAAGCTGAGATCAGAAGGAGCCCTCTCTCCTGGTGGGAGAAAAGTAACATCTTACACATCTTAGCACATTTATTTATACACTCAGGAGAATGATGTCAATTTCAAATCCTCTGCCTAACAGCTTGTTTGCCTGGCTGGCCTGGGCACCTTGTTTTTTGGGAAGTGGAACAGCTTTTTTATGTGGTTTGCTTTGGGTTCTTCGCGTTCTCAGGGCTGGTCTTGCTTTAGCCCCACATGTGTAATCCACCTCCAGCTTCAGCTGCTCCCTACAGAAATCACCCTCATGGTTCAGAGTCAGTGACTTGGCAGAGGACATGGAGGGCAGGGGGTAGTGGTGCAGAGCCAGTGAGGATACAGTGCTGCTGGTGGAAGCCTGGACTGAATTTCCGTCTCAGGTCTCTGTGACCACATATGCACCAAGGCTGCAGAAGAGGCTGTCACTGGCCAGCAGCACTTGACCCTGATTTCCAGCATGCCCTCAGCCAGATACTTCTGGCCTGTCACACACCTGCCATGTCACACCTCTTACACTTCACCACCCTCCAACATCTTTCTTTCTTTTGTACTGCAATGGGGATTTGGTTTCCACTGGGGTCCTTGCTGCATTCTTCACCCAGAGGAATGGAATCTAAATGTACATCAATGAGAAATGGAAATCAGGCTGAAGGGTCACTGAATGAGAATCTATGAGGCTAGGCCTGGTGTCTGCATTTTCCACTTTTGTTATTGGTGATTATTAATTTTACAAAACATTGGGTTTCAACATGTAAATATAATTTTCCTCCTTGTCTTAGTTACTTTTCTCTCATTGCTGAGACAAAATACATGATTCTCAAAATTAAGGAAGAAAAGGTTTCTGTAGCTCACAGTTTGTGGAGATTTCAGTCCATAATCAGCTGGCTCCAAGGTAGGGTGGCATAGCCCAGAGACAACCGTTCAAGGCAGCAGAAGACAGTGAAAGCAATAAGAGCAAAAGAGGGGATCAAGCCTCTTTTCTTCCCTTACATTGTAAGCAGGCTACCCACCTACACGGTCTCTGTGCCCTTAGTTAAGCTTCTAAACTTCTCAGTCCTGGGCCAGGGGTTTAGTTCAGTGGCTTAAGTTCCTGCCTAGCAGGTGCCAGGTTAAAAGTTCAATCCCTGGTACAAAACCAAAAACAAACAAACTTCTCAGTCCTTAAGTTGACACAATGTATCAACCATTACACTCTTATTACCCTTTCTCATTACCCCATTCCTTTCCCTCTTCTTTTCTTTCTTTTGTCCAATAATAGTCTCCCTAGCACTTTCATTACATCTTTTTATCAGATTTCTCCTATCAGGGTGAAAAGTGACATTTTTCTTTCCAAGTCTGGCTTATTTTACTCAACATTATGATATTCAGTTCAGTTATGTTCTTTCCTTTTTTTTTCAATATCAAAGTTCAGTTCTTATTTATGACTGCTAATACTCCTTTGTCTGTGCTTGTGCATGTATGTGTTTGCATATATTTCACATTTTATTTCTTCATTCATCTATTGATGTACACCTATGCTGGTTCAGTATCTTGCTATTGTGGATTGTGCCACAATAAACATGGTCAGGTAGGTGTTCCTACAGAATGACGACTTTAATTCCTTTGAGAATGTACAAAGTGGTGCTATACATTGATCAAATGGTAGCTTTATTTTAATTTTTTTGAGGAATGTTCATACCGATTCTTATAGTGGCAGTACTTTACATTCCTATTCCCAGTGGAGAGTTCCTTCTTTTCCTCATATCCTTGCCAGCATTTATTGTATTTGTGTGTTTTCAGAGATAGCTAAGCCAACTGGGGTAAAATGGAATCTGAATTTTTCTGGCAACATCATATTTATTTATTTTTAAGTATTTATCAAGTTAGTTATAAACACAGATTAACAGTCAGACTAGTGAACCAAAAAGATAGAAAACACATAGAATAACTATACTAAAATCAAGGTACATTTTTAGATACATTGGCTATGCTAGGTTCCAATAACATATACTCTTCTTGTTCCTATTGTCTTTTATTTTGAACTTTATTTATTTTAGACAAAACAAAACAATAAAATGAAACAAAACAAGTAGAACAATATTGGATTTGAAAAAGAAGACGGTAGGAAATCAATAGTTACTATATTGCACATTGTTATCCTTTAAATAGTTGCTCAGCCTACTAGATATAAGCATGCAAAGTTAATCAAACAGTATAAGCAGTAAGTTGTTTCTTCACTTCAGTTGCTACCATTTTAGAAATTTCAGGTGTGTAGCTTCTAATTTCTTCTATGTCTATGTCTCCTGGACTTGTTCTGGGTGAGACATAAGCATTCAAAATTAATCTAACAATATAAGCACTAAATTGTTTCTTTACCTCAGTTGCTCTCATTTCAGAAATCTCAGGTATGTGACTTCTAACTTATTTTGTGTCTATGTCTCCTGGACCTGTACTGGGTGGGCTGGAAGTCTGAGATTGTACCTTGCTCCTTTGTCTTGACATATTCCTGTGTTCCTCTGACTCAGCTGGTTGCTGAGTCCTGGGTGCTTCTTGCACTAGCTGCCTATCCCGTAGGGCAGGAGATTGGGCTAGACATCTGGGTTCCTCCAATCCAAGGTTCCCAGGGTGGTGGAGAGGTCCAGAGCAGCAGTTCACCAATGCTCACCCAATGGCAGCAGAGCTTCAGGGCATGGCTTCTTGTCCTCTGAGCCTGCAGTAGCAGGCTCATGGTGGGGGTGAAGCACCTGGTCCCATGGCTTTGAACTTTATTGGTATATTGGGTTTCTCCTGTAAGACAAATTTTATGTTTCTTATTTCACTTAGTACACCCATTTCCCTATGAATGACTCAAGTTTATCCTTTATGATGGAGTGCTACTCCACTGTATATAAATACCACATTTTCTTTATCAATTCATCTGTTTTTGAACATATAGGCTGCTTCCAAGATTTACTATTATGAATTGTGCTGCTGTAAACATGGATGTGCACTTGCCCCTGTAATACAATGTTTTTTTTAACTCTTTTGAGAAGATATCTAGAAGGGAAATACCTGGGTCAAATGGAAACTCTAGTTTTTTTGTTTTTTTTTTTTTGAGAAGTTTCCATACTGATTTCCTTAGTGGGTATATGAGTTTACATTCCCACCAACAATGAGGAAGTGTTCTCTCTCTCACACACACACACCATGAAGGTGACCAGAAAGGAGAAGGGGCTACAAAACAAGAAAGGAGGGACTTAGGAAGGAAGAAATGGAAGAAAGAAAAGAGAGGAGGCAGGACAAGGATGATCAATGTATGGCAAATCTACAGAGCAGGAAAGGAGTTAGGAGATAAGATCCAAGAATTGATAGGGGAAGATGTGACTCAAGCACAGATCCACCCCCACCATGAAAGAAAGTATCTATGAGAGAAAGTTTGTAGGCACAGGGTGAGGAGGCAATGGCAAGGAGAATAAGGGGTCAACAGTGACTCTGGCAGTGACAATAATGAAAGAAGTTTGAGATTTATTTGAAAAGGAGTTCGGTTCGGATGGTCAAAGGCTGGATTCCAAAGATATAAGCCTCATACTGGACCAGGGTTTCTTTCCTCAGGCCTGTAAGTGGCACTCAGACTTCCATCTCAGGCCTATGTTCAGAAGAAAACAGAGACTGGTTATCTTGGTTACCTTTCTCTTGTTGCTGAAACAAAATACCTGACACCCAAAATGAAGGAAGGAAAGGATTACTTAGCTCACAATTTGTGGAGTTTTCACTCAAGATTCAGCTGGCTCCAAGGCAGGGTGGTGCGGCTGAGGGGTAAACATTCATGGTGACTGTAGCAGATATCAAAAGTGACAACAGCAAAAGGGAAAAAGGGAGGAGTACAAGGTGAGGAGCAAGCCTCATTCCCTCCCTTCTGTTGTATGCAGGTTACCCACCCCAGGGTGGGTGTAGCACTCACACCCTCAATCCCAGCACTAGACAATAAACCAATCACAAATGCTAGATTAAACTGCCTCTATGACTGCATGAGGCTTTGGGGGGGACATCCAGACACAAAACCTAACATTTCACCCCTGTGCCCCAAAGACTCATGCACATTCTTTATGCAAAAGACATTTAGTCCATCTCTAAGAGTTGCCAAAGTCCTAACAGTCTCAGCATTGCTGAACAGTCCAAGTCCCAAGTCTCCTCTGAGATCTAAGGTAAACTCTTAGCTGTGAGCCCTGTATAAATGAAAAGTTAAACACTTCCAACATTCAGTGGCACAAGATAAACATTTTCATTTAAAAAGTTACAATCAAGAGGATACAAAGGATTGGGGACAAAAGCAAGTCCAAAATCCAGCAAGGTAAACCTTAAGTCCTGGAGTTTCACATCCATTATCTGAAATAACCTGGTTGTGAACTCCAAAAGGCTTGAGTGGTAGTTGTAGCTCCACAGCTTCTCTTTTGGGCTGGTTTTGTTCCCTCTTTGCAGGTTCCCTTTGACAATCCATGCTCCTGGTTTTTCCAAATGTCTGAGTTCACACTGCACCTTTGGTTTCACACTCACAGTTTCACATATTGCCCTCTCATGGCATGCTGCCTGGCCTCCAAGGCCTTCTGAAATCAGGGTTTAAGTCTTTTTTTTTTTTTTTTTTTTTTTGCGGCACCAGGGATTGAACTCACAACCTCGCACCTGCCAGGGCAGGTGCTTAAGCCACTGAGCCAAACTCCCAGCCCTGGTTTTTTGAGGCAGGGTCTTACTGTGTAGCTCAGGCCAGCCTTGAGCTCGCGTTGTAGCCCACGCCGGCCTCAAACTCACAACGCTCCGCCTACCTCAGCCTCCCAAGTGCTGGGATTAAAGGCATGTGCCACCATGCCCGGCTAGGGTTTAAGCCTTTTAAACCTCAGAACTTCTGTGTGACCTAAAACCAGTGCCATGTGGATGATGCCAAAGTCTTCTGCCAGCTGGAGTAGTATCCAGGTTTTCTTCTCTCCTGGCTATAGAGGTCAAGTGCCTGGATTGCTGAATACTCTGACTTGATTCTGTGGAACAAATTCTGTATGCTGCACCATTCTGGAACCCAGTGTGGCCACCGCCGCCATCCTGGAACATAGTGTGACTGCCACCATTCTGGAATATGATGCTCTGAGACTTTATCCTCAAAACAGTATTTCACTTTTGCAATTTTGAGGCTGCAAAAGGTGGAGATGTGCTGCTTCTTGTGATGCCCCATGTCATCTTTTATAGTCTCTTGTTCCTTCTTAGCAATCGAGGTCTCAACTCTATCTTTACAGTCCAACTTTACTGAAGCTTCCTTTCTGGCCAAACTCACATTTAAAGTCATCCTCCTGAGCTCTTTGTTCTTGACTCATAACATAAATCTGGTTAAAAGCCCCCACCAATAGCCATGTCACAGCCTCAACATTTGACTGCCTTGAAATTTCTTCTGCCAGATTAATTAGTCCACTGCCTTTAGTCTTAGCCTGAGGCAAAGTCTCTGGACATGAGCAAAATATAGACAAATTTTCTGCCAAGCCATTAAAAACATTGTCTGGAGTCTAACACCCAATGCAGTCCTTCTTCCCAGCAGAAACCTCCTGAGCCTGGTCTTTACTGGCAGAATTTCTGTCAGCCTTCTGGTCTTCTGAGCTCTGGCCATTATATCCCACACAAAACAGCCTAAGCTGTTACAGCTCTTTGCATTCAGGTGACATCTCCAAACCTTTCCAAACTCTTCCCACAAGCCATTTCCAAAGGCTCTTGAACCACATGGTCAGGAATAGTCACAGGAACAACCCCATTCCTCTGGTACCAAATTCTGTCTTGGTTATTTTTTCTCATTGTTGAGACAAAATACATGATGCCTAAAATGAAGGAAGGAAAGGTTTATTTAGCTTATAATTTGTGGAGGCTTCACTCCATATTCAGCTGGTTCCAAGGCAGGTTGGTGTGGCTGAGGGGTAACCCATTCATGGTGGCTGTGGCAGATACCAAAAGTGACAAAATCAAAAGAGCAAAAGGAGAGAGCACAAGGGGAGGTGCAAGCCTCTTTCCCTCCCTTTTGTTGTATGCAGGCTATCCACCCCAGGGTGGGTGTAACACTCACACCTCCAATCCCAGCACTAGACAATGAACCAATCACAAATGCTAGATTCAGCTGCCTCCATGACTGCATGAGGTTTTGGGGGGACGTCCAGGCACAAACCATAACACTGATCCTCAGAGACTGAGGTGGAACTGCAGGAGGACCTGAAGGGTCTCTTTGATGCAGTCCCTGGGTTAGCAGACTACTTTCTGGCTCAGAAGAAGCATATGGACAGCTCCTCAGAATCAAAATTGGAAGCAGAACAGGAGGAGCAGGTAGGGCAGGAGGAGGTGAGGTTCTGACTCATCCCAAAGGGAAACCTCAGCCTTTCACGTTGGTCCTCTGGCCACAAGTGGAAGACGGGGTGGTCATCGAATTCTAAGGATGACCTGGATGGGGACAGCTCAGCTGCTTTGATTTAACCCCAAAGGAAGACAAAAGACACTCATATTGATGCCCTGGCCACAAGAGAAAGAGGGACCATGTATCTGTCTGAGTTCCATGAGGAGCTGCAGGAACCATCAGGGATGGCTAAGCCCTGTACCATCTATTCATGAAGATGTCCCAGAGAAGCCATATGGGCTCAAGAGGAAGACGAAGAGGAATCACCTGTTCTCAGTGCTGCTTGAGCACGAGATCTTCACCAGGCTGCTTGGTAAGGAGACCCCAGACTGTGGCTACTACTTGGCTAATTAGGACCATAAGAGAATTGTGCTCACTTTCCTTTCCAATGCAAGAGAGCTCGCTATAAGCCAAGAGCACTCCATTCCTCCTCAAGGAAATGGAGAAAAAGGCCTCATGCTGGTATTAAAATATGCCCCATTGTGATCAGAAAGCCTGATTGTAACAGTTCTACCTCACAGAGATCTTGCTGACTTTGCTAGATGCACAGGCTTTCAGCATTAGATGAGTGACAGGGTCACATTCACATCCAGATGTGATCCTCAGAGGAGAAAAGGACCTGCATGCTTTCTGAGTTTGAAAGGAGTGCATTAATGTGTCATGGGGACACCACAGTGTACTGAAGGATTCTAATCATGCAGATAGCGCTGCTACCCAAGCCCTCACTCTTGCTACTCCAAGAGTCTAAGCGCTAAGCCCTGTTCCCTGCCAGCTGAATGCTCTTCTCCCACCTCTTTCTATCTGCCTACCTGGGACCCCATCTGGAAACTTCTTCCCAGCAGGCCTGGTTCTTTTCCCCATGTTTTGCTCCATGAGAAATCCTGTGCCAGGTTCCAAGCTAATACTATGCTGTCTTCACAGGGGATCCTGTAATCAAGAGATTCCTAGCCTGGGACAGGAACCTGAGGGCATCTGACAAGGTGAGGTCCTTCTACCTTAACTGGACCCTCGCTGAGGCATAGCCTTGGGAAGACAGGATTCCAGCCCCACAGTTCTTCTTCAGTCCCTGCCTGTGGGGAGAGCTCCCACCTGACCTGTCCACTGTCCAGAATCCCTAAGGGCTGGGCAAAAATCTTCCTTTAGGCCCTGGCTTTTTTGGCAAACTGAACAGGTGCACAGCCTCCTCTGCCTGAGTCCTCTGGGATCTGAGCCCAGGATACAGTCTTTCTTGAATATGGCCTCTCTGACTATCGCTGCCTAAAGCCCCTGGCCCTGCTCTAGCTTTCAGGAACCCTTGTGCTAGAGCTTAGCAGACCCCCTTCTGATCCACGGGACTACAATGTCTGGTCTCAAAGAGATCCTTGGAAGAGCCACTCTGGGCATCATGGCCTTCCTTCTCCTCACTGCTCACTTTTGCAAACAATTTTCAGCCCCTGACTTCCCTCAAATAACCAAGCCACCTGACACTGGTGTGTCTGCTCTGAGTAAAGTCCTGCCTGTCCCCCTGTCCCTGCCCTCATGTTCTTCCTATTCCAGTTCAGTGGTTCTGACTTTCCTCTCTCTCCCCAAAGAACCTCCTGGCCATGGTCATTGCCTTTCACAGCTGGGCCAGCCTCTTTCCCTGGCAGTACCAGAGGATCTGCCTCTTCCTGGGGCTGTGAGTACTGTGCCTCCCTCCATGGGCCACAGTCAACTCCAGAAGGGTAAGGAGAGTAGGACTCTAGTGTGTCCTTGGTTTAAAACCTCTTTGTGCTGTTGAGTCTGTGTAGGAAATGGTAGCCTGGAAGATGGTATTCTTATACTTCTCATGGAAAAACTAACAAAATTCCCAAATGTCCAGGTTCAAAACACTGAGGCTCAGGAAACAGAACTCCCCAGACAGAAGAGCAGGAAGAAGTCACATGTGGTTACCAGGTCACAGACCCATGGGGTAACTATTTCTGACTCTACTGAGGGTGTCCTTACCCCAAGCAAAGCTGAAGATCATTATCTCCCTTCTTTACATTCACAAAGCAATGTCTCATTCATGCCCTCCTTAGAGGGGACAGACCTTCAGTGTAAAATGTTCCCTGCTGGAGTTTCTTCCAGTCTTGTCCCAAGCCAGGGGCTTTACCTGTGTTGCCGCACACTGATACCAAAGTGTGTGTCTAGAGCCTCCTGGGCCTCCCAGCTACTGTCTTGCTCCTTGCCTCATCTAGTCCAGGCCAGATTTCTCCCTTTGAATTCCGCTTCTCTACCATCTCTCTTCACCCAAACCAGCACATCATCCTGAAGCTTGTTTCCATCCTTTCCACCAAATGCACTTTCCTGTGCCTTTAGCTTCTGTCTTCTGCCCAGGTATGTTCACACATTGAATCTGAAGAAAAATTCGCTATCTTCGAGTCAGTGAAAATACCACAGTCTGCTGGGTGTGGTGGGCAGACCTTTAGACCCAGCTACTCAGGAGCCCCAAGCAAGAGAAGAGCTGTGCCATCCTCAGAAACGTACTGTGCCCCTGTTTCGAAACCAAAGGCAAAGAAAGCAGAACTCCACAGCAGTGTTCTCCTTCCCTGAGCTCCTGGCAGCTCTGTGGTCGGGTCCAATTCAAATACATGATTTGGGAGGTGAATTCCTCATCTCTCCTTCTCTTATCCTGGTTCCAAGAGGTGGGACCACTGTTAAAGCCTGGGTGTTGTGAAAATATCTAAGCATTCGTAATCACCCATCAACTCAATCCTTTTTTTTCTTTTTCTTTTTTTATTTAAGAGAAAATGGACACAGAAAAGAAAAACAAAAAGCAAAAGAGGCAAACAACAGCAACAAATCCAATACAATAACATGATAGGTTTACAAAGTGAGATGATTGGAATTTGACAATGGTTGTAATATTGCATATCATTACCTTCAAAGGGGTTGTTTAGATTAACAGATATAGACATGTAAAATTGATCCAATCCTAAGAGTATTAGCTGTTCTTTTTCAATAACTAATGCATTTAGTAGTATAGTCATTTTAACTATCTTATGTATATCAATATACAGATTTATGTCTTTTTCCTTTTCCCTTCCTTCTTTCCTCCTTTTCCCTTATAATGCGTCTTGTTATCTTCAAAATAACTGCCCATACCATTAGGCACAATACAATCAAACAAAATAGCACAAGATAAAACCAATGAAAAACAAAACAATGGAAGTAATATATAGTAAAACAACACTGATTACTATAATGCCTCATGTTATCTTCTAAGCAGTTGCTTATATCATCAGTCATAATACAATCAAACAAACGAAAATAGGATAAAATCACTCAAAACAAAACAATGAAAGCAATATAGGATTTCAAAACAAGGTGATCAGATATCAATAATGGCTAGCAGAATGTGTTTTGTTATCTTTGAAATAGCTATCTATGCCATCAAATATAATAAAATTAGGCAAACCAAAGTAGAATAAGACCAAACTAAACAGCTCAATGAAAACAATATAGGACTCAGAACCCGATGATAGATTAACAGTGGCCACTGCCTGCCCTTTTTAGACACTTCCTCCCCTTTCATTTTTACAATATGTATTGTGTATTTTGAATCCTACTAACTCCTTTAGTTGTTTTTGTTTTGTTTTGTTTTGTTTTTGTACTAGGGAGATAACATGATGCTCACCCATGTGGCTCTGGGCCATTTCACCTGTGAACATGATCTTAAGTTGTATCCATTTACCTACAAGAGGCTTGAGGTTATTTTTCTTTATAGCTGAGTAACTTTCCTTTGGATAAAAATGCCATTTCTTTCTTCCACTATGTAGCTAATAGGCAAGCTATCCCAACTTCTTTCTGGTTCCCTGTCACATACAGCACTGTTCTCTCTCCTTTGACTTTCAGTCTATGAACTCCCTTTTGAGTTTAATGTGTTTCTTGTATAAAGCATATTGGTGGATCCTATCTCCTGATCCACTCTGCCTGTGTTTCTTTCCATTGGTGAACTGAGGCCATCTACATGCACTGCCTCATCTCCGCCACACCACTTTCCTGCAGTTGGCTGCCCACTTTTCCTCTCTACTCAGTTGTCTGCCCCACTCAGCAATATCCCTCTGCCACTGTTTCTGGAGTTGTGGTCTTTTTTATCTCTCTCTACAATGTTTTTCAGTATTCTTTGTAGGGTTGGTTTGGTGGTCATAAATTCCTTCAGTTGTTCTTTGTCGTGGAAGTATCTTGTTTCTCTGTTGATTTTGAAAGATAGTTTTGCAGGATACATCAACCTGGGTTGGAAGTTGTTTTCTTTCAGGGCTTGAAATACTTCACACCAAGCTCTTCTGGACCTGACGGTTTGTGTTGAGAAGTCTGTTGTGATTCTGATGGGTTTTCCTTTGTAGGTGACCTGTTTCTTTCCTCTAACAGCTTTTAATATTCTGTTCTTGTGTTGAATTTCTGGGATCTTGATTATTATATGTCAGGGTGTAGATCTATTTTGGTTATGGTTAGCTGGAGTTCTATATGCTTCACTTATCTGAAAGTCACTTCCTTTTCCCATGCTTGGGAAGTTTTCTAAAATTATTTCTGTAAATAGGCTTTTAATTTCATTTGTACTGACCCCTGCTTTTTCACTCACACCTTTTATTCTTAGTTTCTTTGGGTTGTCTTGCAGCCATTGTATTGTTACTTCCAGGTTCCTTGTTATTTTTAAGAGATCTTTCCTTTCACAATCACAAGCTGCAAACCTGTCTTCAAGGTTTGAAAGTCTATCTTTAGCTTCTTTCAAGTGGTTTTGCCAACTTTCATTGGAGTTTTTGATTTCCTGGTAATCTCTTTGAATCTGTTTCATGTATTCTAAATCTTTTTTGCATTGTTCATTCAAGTTTTCCCTCATTTTCCTATGCTCCATTTTTTCATCTATGTCTCCTTTGGAGTTGCCTAGCAGTTTTTTCATTATGCTTTTCATTTCTTCTTTTAGTTGGGTTAGTATTTCTGTTCTAATTTCTTTTGTAGCCACTTGAAGTTGTTTCTTTACTTCAGTTGCCATCACCTCAGAAACTTCAGTTGTGGGACTCCCAATCTCTTCTGCGTTTGCATCTCCTGGACTTGCCCTGTTTGGATTGGGGGCCAGAGACTGCCTTTTGTGTCTTTGTCTTGACATATTCCTGGGTTCTTCTAGGCAAATGGGTACTGGGGACCCAGGCACTACTCACATTGGTCACAATTTCTCTGAACTGAGACTGGTTCTTCTAGCCAGTGCTGATTATGGATATCTGATGGTTGCCACTGGGGGTGCTGTTACAGCACTATCTGTTGCCTTTCCCCAGCCCTCTTTGGCCCCGTGATGGCTGGTACAGTGTGGCAGGGGAAGGGCTATCGCCCACGAACCTGGGTCAGTCACCCGCGGACTCTCCACCACCACCCCTGGAGCGCGTGCGGAGCCACTGTCTCCAGACTGAGCTGGTCACCTGCAGGGACTCTTCAAGGTGGCCCCCAGGATGCGTGCAGGGGGAAGGGCTCAGCCTGAGCAACCTTCACGGGACTGCGCCCAGCTAAGAGTCCCTAGCCCAACTCCAAGATATCTCCCAGCCAATCTCTTTCTCTCGCATGAGGGTGAAGACCTCTGCACACTCACCGTCAGCCAGTTCAGTTCTCCATGTCTGCTCCCCCGTCCACGGCCGCTTTCCTCCAATGCTGCCTCTCTTGGCAGAGGTCTCCGGGGTCACCACCGCGGCAGTGCCTTGATCATGTGTCCCCAGGTTCCACACAGTGGGTCCAGCTCCGGGTAGAGGCGCCACCAGCTACCGCCCTCTTTGTTTAAGTGTTTCTTTTTACTCTTTCTGTGGGCTACAATCCTCACTTTAGATTCTTCCTGGGTCCAGAGGGCCCACTTCCTTCCTTCTTGTCTTCCCCATGTTGCTATATTCTGGCATCTGGATGGTATCCCTCAAGAGGCTGCTAACTCTGCTGCTTACTGTTCTACCAACTTGTTCTTTTTCCAACTCGATCCTTTTAGCTCTGCAAGTGTTTGTATTATAGCTCGATTCCATGAAGGAGTCAAACAACATTTGACTACAAGTAAGGATCCCACTCATTCTTTCCTTCATTGGCCAAAGATAATTTTAAGCAGTGGGACCTCTCTGTGACAGGGAACATCAAGTGAAGCAAGAAGTGACATAGAAAACACTGCTGGGCTTCATGCACTCCATGAGCCAAACTTTGTGTTGGCCATTAAGGAGGAGAGGGACAGAAGTAGAAAGAAACCCAGGACACTCTCCCAGAGGTGCTCCCATGTGGCAGGGAGACAGGTGTGTGCCCCCAGAACAAGCTGCAGGGAAGGGATAGAATGGAGGTGGAGAGAAGATAGTGGCAACTGCACTACCTGAGAGCTCAGGAGTCTTTCCAAGTCTCTGCACCCAGCTGCTGTCTTCATCTCCTCGTGGGAGGCTAGCAGCGGCCTGTGGTATCGAACAACAGCATCATAATCTCCTAGTGATACTAGATTGGTACTTAACCAACAAGCCTATGTATTGTTTTATATCAGGTATTGTCATGAAAACAAGCTACCAGATTTTCTGTAATGTCATTTATTTTTCATCTTGCCCACATTCAATTCAGTTCTGAGTTATTTTTTGAAAACCAGAGTTGAAGGTTTACCCTGCCACATGCGTGGAGAGTCAGGAGGCCACTTCTGAGTGTGGAGTAGGAGCTTGTGTTAGCTTCCAGCTCTTTGGCACTCAGTGCCCATAGAGGCAGAGGAAGGGAAAGGTGACCATTGGGGTGGGGTGGGGTGGCTTATGCTGCTGGCAGTAAATGGAGTGGACCTGGGGATGTGGAGGCCATGGGCGGAGGGCTCAGGGAGGGCACTCTGAGCACCCTGCATGATCCCACGCAGCACCTCCCCAGTGCTGAGCACAGTGCCGGTTAGGCATTGGCCTGGGCTGGGACCAGCAGTTGGGTTGATCCTGCTGCGGCTGCAAACCGACTGACAAATTCCACTTTTGGAAAAAGATCTGATGTGTACTCTAAGGTATTCCCTACTCCTCTGTTTTTTTCCATGCTGGAAATAGAATCCAGAACCATGAGCAAGCTAGGCAAACACTACCACTGAACCACACCGCAGCCTCCCAGGTGCCCCTTTTAAACATGGTAGCTTAAAGTTAAGAATACCCTGAAATGTCCGACGATGGCAGAATGATGTGTGGAAATTTTATGCAGTTGTTAAGAGTGATTTTTTCTTTTCTTTCTTTTTTGAAACAGTGCCTTGCTTTGTTGCCTATTACTTGCTAAGAGTTATTGTTACAAACCCTTTTATTAAATGCTTTGGGAAAGTGGTGACTGTATATGGAGGGAAAGCAGTTTAAGATACTAGATCCTGGTGTTGGGTGAAAGACGAGGAGATGATCTATCCAATCAAAGGGGAACTATCAGGGGGTGACGTGACTTTTTCCTATTTTTCTGGACACTATAGGTTTTCTACAATGGTATATATTTTTAATTTATAAATACAAACAGAAAAACTAGCTTTCTGATAGCAGCATCCTTAGAATACAGAGTTTAAAAATACCATTTCCTTTACTCAGATGCCCTAGTGACCTGAGCTAAACCCCCCAACACTGACCTACACCCCTAAAGCAGTTAGTGCATCAGATGGTTCTGTGCAGTGTGACTTAGAAGCAATGTCTTTGCCATCAGCGTCTTGCAGATGGACTGAGTTTGTAAATCAGTCTCTACTAAGATGCCCCTCATCATCCTAAGCCCTCTCATTCTTTGTCCCTAGGACCAATGATGTGAAAAATGGGTGAATTTACTGCTCATTCCACTCATCACCCCAGCCAATCCTCTCCCTGCCCAGTCACCAGTCAGAGGGTTGTCGCCAACAAGCAGGCTGCACCAGGATCTGTCAGACCACAGCTTCCCTCTCACACGGTGAAGGCAACACTTCAGAGGTGGTGTCTGATTTTTACCTCACTCTAAGGGTCTATCCTCAAACCTTCAGGCTAACATTGCAGTGGTCTATACCTAGGTTTCTTGTTGAAAAAGTTTATGCAAGCCCTTTATTTCAAAATATCAAATATATGAGATTCTCAGCATGAATAGGGTGATCAAGAGGAATATCTGATGTGAATATATTACTCGAGGTCAGATAGTTTTTAACTCATGTTAGACATCAGGAAAATGATCCTGTTACAGGGACACTTTATGTACACGTAGCTGTCTTTGGAGTGTGCTGTTTTTTCCATCTGCTTTCCCCAGGAGTGTGATCATGCCTGTGTGCCTGTGTGCCCAAGAGGGTCTGCAGGGCAGGACCTCCCTCCAGAGTCCCCAGGACCCCATGCCAAGGCCATCTGCAGCTTGAACTATACTAGGTCATTGCTGCTGTCAGGTTTTACAGCTTCTCAGTTTGAGTTTGGTTTGAGTTGTCAGATTATCTAGTTGAATGCTTTTTTTTTTTTTAGGATATTAAATACCTATTTCCATTAAATACCTTTGTGAGCTGGGCTGACAGCCAGCTTCTGAATTGGGTTCTGCTTCAGATTAACATCAGGGGACTGGCAAACCAGAAAGTATGTGCCTCGGGAAAGGGGCAGCTGTAACTGACTTTTTAAGAAGGTTTTTTTGGGGGGGGTACCAGGAATTGAACTGAGGACTATGCACTTGCCAAGTGGGGGCTGAGCAACCGAGCTATATCCCTGGCCCTGATTTTTTTAAAGATAGCAGCGAATTCAGATATTTAAGAAAACACCAATAGGCCAAACACTATGTGTCTGTGAACCAGCTGTCACCTGTGTTATCCCAGGGGTTCAGTGGCAGTCGTGGAGCTTAGAGCAACAGAGCTGTACGAGTAGAATGCTGAGGCCTCACTGGGTGGCGGCAGCAGACATAGCCTCACATGCAGCCCCTGAAGCGGCCCTTCCTTCTGCCCATGTGCTTTCTCCCTGGCTTGGAGGCCAGCATGCTGGCCCTGCTTCTGTCTGCATAGTGGTGGCCTCCCAGGAAAGCCAGCCAAAAAGAACACACGTGACCTTGTGCTAGGAGGGTTGTGTTCTGACAGACATTTGTCCTGTGTGTGGATTAATTCCAGAAAATTACGGCCTATGAAAGGCACACGTGGGTAGACCTGATGAAAGAAAGGGGTGGTGTTCATGATTAATGTAACATGTCAGTCACAAAGGCAAAGTGGGAAGGTTGTGGGCCAGAGCACACCCTGATTCTGGAGTGCTGACCTGGCTGTGGCTTTCTTCCTTGCAGAATTCACCTCACTGGCATGGGATTAGGCCAGTGAAGTGATTTAGGAAATGCTGGTGGACTTCATGCACCCCGTGAGCCAACCTTGGTGTTGGCCATTAGGGAGGAGGTGGGCAGACGCAGAATGAAACCCAGGTCACCCTCCCCATATGTCGGGGAGACAGGTGTGTTCCCCCAGGGCAAGCTGCAGGGAAGGGACAGAACGGAGGTGGGGAGACGGTGGTGACAACTACACTGCCAGAGAGCACAGAAGTCTTCCCAGGTCTCTGCACCTGGCTCCTGTCATGATCTCTGGGTAGGACGCTCCTTTTAGAGGGCTCTGAGCAGTCCGGCCTCCTCAAGCAGGTATAGTCTTGGGAGCACTGGGCCAGGCTGATGATCTCCTGAGCTAGAGGGAATCTATCCATCCTTCCCAGGGAGCTGGCCTAGCTCTTCCTTGGCTGTGCCCATGGCCAGCAGCCTGCTTTCTTTCCCAACCTCCTGGTCAATGACATGGAGGAGAAAAACCAGCTTCCTAAACTAGACATATTCTTCTTCTTTTATGGGAGGAACTTTGCCAAGATTCCTCAGTTCCACAAGCAGTTCATCAGCTGCATGCACTGAGATACTAGGATGTTCCTGGCAGAGTGTGAGGAGGTGGGCAGTCTACTGGAATGGGCTGTGAGGGATCTCTCAGTTGGGAAAGAGACAGGAAGGAAGAGCTTCAGGGACTGATTAGGGACTAGAAAGAATTGGAGGCTGAAGAGAGGGTGGTGTTCTTAGGGGGTCTTCATCCTTTTAGAGGTCTGCTTTTCTTTCCACATCCAATTTTATGATCCTGAACTCTGGGTGTGGCAGCGAGATCATACCCTTGCATTCTAGGGAATCTGGGACCCTGAAGACACTGGCCTGAGGGCAGATATGCCTGCATCCCTGGGTACACCACTGCATGAGGGTCTCAGCCTGTCAACAACATGAATTTTACCACCCGAAAAGTATCTGAGCTACTCCCAGCCCATCCTAATCACTTTTAAGTATGCGGAACCATGTGGGACATTCACTGTCCTGCAGGCCACCTCCAGAGCGCTAGATCTCCCCAGCCAAAAACTCTGCTTCCCTCTTACGCACTAACTCCCCTAAGGTCCCTTGTAGCACAATTAAAACAAACCAGGAGCTGCTCTGGAACTCAGCAAAACACAAGCAGGGCGTAGTGGTGTACGCCCATAATCTCGGGATTCTGGGAGTCCAAATTCGAGCCCAGCCTGGGAATCTGAGCGACTTAGCCCTGTCGCAAAATAATCCTTAAAAAGGGCTGAGATGTAGCTCAGTATGAAAGAAAGGACACAGGTACAAACGCCCCAGCCACAGCCCGCAGAGTCCTAGGTATTCCCTTCTAAACTCAGGCGCCCCGACCCACGTGACCACGCTCGCCTCACCCACTTCCTGCTAGTAGGGCAGTGGCCTCCCTCCGACCAAACCACCGCAATCGGCAGGATAGGGCGAGGGGGGCACCCGAGCTACAGGTGTTGCGGGTGGGGAGGGCCTAAGTGAATGAAGGCATCTGCCTACGCTTTTGTATGGAGCGGAGATGTCCTCTTTATAGCTGTATTGGGCGACTCTCGCTCGCCGCGAATTTCTTGTGTAGTTTGCAATCTTCCCTTCTTTTGCCCCATCAGTAGACGCGTCTAAAATCCATAAACGGAAAGGGGGAATTTAGGGGTAAGCTAAACGGGTTGTCTTTATTCTAGATTAAAATAGCCTAACTAATAAAGTTTGTTGAACTTGCAGTTTTGCGTGGTACGGATTTTTTAGTTACATCATATCTTCATGAGAATTCCTATTTTCAAATGATTTCTGGACTGTCAGTGCCTTCAGTAGTCCTGCCCTGCACCAAATAGCCAGATGGCAGAAAGAAGGCTGTGTTGGATGGAACCATCTGCTGCCAGAAACGGGGTAATAATAGTTCCCCCGTGAGTTTAATGGCTGCGGAGAGCAAGTTAGTTGACAGAAACTGAGCTCTCTTTTTTCACATAAACAACTCTGGAATTAGTGGCAGACACTGGAGTTCCTCTGGGGATTTGGAGGAGTCGGGGTTTGGTTTCTCCCCGCACCGCAGTTGGTACAGCCCTCCCGGCGCAGTCACGTGGCTAGGCGCTACCCGGCGCGGGGCGGCCTGGGAGTCAGGAGCGCGCGGCAGAGCCGGGTGAAGGCTATTGCGGCCTGGTGCAGGACGCGGAGAACTTGGCGGTGTCCGAGGCGGCAGACGAGCGGGCAGACCCCGCGAGGCACCAGCCGGCGGGTCAGCCGCCCCCGGAGGAGGAGTCGGCTGGACCTGGCGCGCCTGAGGCGGCGCGGAGCGAGGACGCCGAGGAAGAGGCGGCGGCTGAGCCGGAACCCGAGGTGAGTGCCGGGCCGACGGAGGAGTCAACCCCCGGCCCGGCCGCATCGCTCCCGCCACCGCTGACTGAGGGGTTGGCCCCTCAGTTCGAACCTGAGCTCCCGGGAGAGCAGGCCAGCGAGCAGTGCGCCAAGGAGGCAGCCAGGCCTGAGGGCAGCGCGGCCGAGGCTGCGCAGCGCCCGGTGGAGAACGGCGAGGCGGACGAACCCTCCTTCAGCGACCCTGAGGACTTTGTGGATGACGTGAGCGAGGAAGGTGAGGGGTGCGAGAGTGGCCGTGGGCTGGAGGAGCCTCTGTCTGCAGCTGCCGTTCCCGCGTGGGCGGGTGCTGCGAGTACACGGGTCCTGTTTTTTTTTACCAAGAGGGGTCCAGAAAAGATCACTTTGGGAGCCAGTTTTGTGCAGCGTAACCGCGTATCTGGAGAGGGGTACAGACCAGAGCGGGTTCCGCGGTGGCCCGATGTGCATGAGGAGCAGCTGGGAGCATAGCTAGGCAGGACCCGGCCCTCCGGGCCAAGATCGCCAGAGCTGACCAGTCAGACGTCTTGGCAAGTTGTGCCGAGCCAGATGCCTTTGCATCCTCGCCCCACAGAAATGTCTTGATAGGTCAGTACCAAGCAGAACCTGTCAAATTTTATCTGTTTCTCTTTTTATCCCTGTAGGTTTGTAGGGCAGACCACCTTCGTTTTGTTGGTAGAGTGCTTTTTCTGGTTTTAGCAGCTTTCTTTGCTTTTTTCCCTGATTGTGGCGTTAGAGGCATTATTTCTGCTCCCTGCTTGGGAGCTTCCTTGCCGAAATGATTTCTGATGATAGCAGGTTACTGGTTTTTTTTTTTTTAAGCTGTTTTAATTCTCCAAGCTGGAATTGCATTATGCAATTCTTGTGTGTGTCGACTAACTTAATACCAAAGTGAGAAAGACTAGAACACCACTGTAGAAGTAGGTGGAAATACATCAAGTCTAAAGAAGCAATAGAATCATTAATTTGACGTTTTTAAGGGGATGTCGGTTACTTTCAGCATCACTTTATTTCATGAAAGGCATTTTAGCATGAGAAATTAAAAAAAAAAAAACACATACTTTGTGACTTTGATACTTTGAGAGCTTCTAGTCTGCTCCAGTCTCTCTTGGAAAAATGTATCCATCCCTTCAAGTGGGGCAGGTTGCTGGGGATTCACATTAGTCTCCTGCCCAGACCAGTTGTTTTTAACGTTTTAAGATGCTAAGTTTTTCTGAGTGCAGTGGCCCCGGCCATAATGCCTGTAATCCCAGCACTACAGAGGCTGAGGCAGGAATGCCATGAGTTCAAGGCCAGTCTGGGCTACATAATGAGACCCTGTCTCCAAACAAACAAACAAACAAAAAATCCTGTATTAAGATTGGTGTGGGGCCAGGGATATAGCTCAACAGCACAAGCGCCTGCCTGGCAAGTGCAAGGTCCTGAGTTTGTTTCTCAGTACCAAAAAAAAAAAACAAAAACAAAAACAAAAAACAGGGTGTAATGATGGACCCCTGTAATTTGAAGATCATAGATCATTTTGTTTTTCAGTGTTCTGAGATACAGTCTTGCTTCATATGTTCAAGCTGACATTGAATTCACTATGTAGCCCAGGTTAGTGTCATGCCCTATAATCTGCCCCAGCCTTCTGGTGCTGGGATTACTGGGATGTGCTGCCACACCCAGCTGTTGGTTGTGTTGTTTTGTTTTGTTTTGTTTTTTGTTTGAGACAGGTTTTGCTGTGTAGTTCTGGTGGCCTTGAAGTCACTATTTGGCCCAGGATGGGTTTGAACTAGCCATCCTCCTGCCTCAGCCTTGAGTGTTGGTTGGGACTGTAGGTGTTCTTTGCTAGCCCCAGTTGAATTGAGGTTTTTAAAAAGTGTTGTTTGAGCCTACCTCATTCACAGATGATAACATGGATTATTTCTAGAATTTGGTGTTTGATAGTCAGGGAATGATAACCTGAACACAGGGCTGTCCAGGCTGGACGAAGTCATCGTGACCTCTAGGTGCCAGAGTGGTCCTGATGTGTGCATTTTGGCCTGAGTGACCGAGAGGCAGTCTTAAAGCACTAGAACTCAGTGATCTTCCAGCTTTCTTCCTGCCTGCTGGTTGTGGTGTGCCCTGCAGGATCAGAGGGGCCTGGGGAATGTAAGAGAGGGTCTGCATTCCTCTCCAAAATGGACTGGATTTTAGGGAGAGCAGTGTGGAGTTTGTCTTGCCTCTCCCACAGGTTTGTTCTCTCCCACAATCATACCTTAATCTGTAGCTTTCATTCTGTTCAGTATTTGAGATGCCTCTGTTGTTTGGCTAGACAGATATGTGATCAAGATTTTTAACTTTAGATGTCTTCTTTATCTCACTAAGTAGTGTACAGTCTACATTTTTCCTGTTTAGTTTTGAAAATTCTTTCTTGGAGCCATACTGGGAGTCCAAGAGCCAGGAGTACCTGATAATGAGCAAGATAGATGGACCTCACATTGTGTGGTTACTTTGTTCCCTTCTTAGGGATGGGCTGTTGGAGACCACTGTGAAGGGATTTTGAGCAGGGTTTAAAATTAACTAATTGGCTTTCTGTTTATCTGTGAGCCTGTCCAAGGCCTAGGCCCCTTGCCTGGCGATGGGAGCTGATTTATAGTAAGTAAACCTCTATAAGTCACTGGTCCTGGCCGAGGCCTA